>CAUYRH010111322.1:0-10215 GCA_963574655.1 Perodicticus potto | reverse complement strand
ATGAGGGAAAAGCAACTGCCCAAACCAGTCTTGCTGCTACTTTTCCTGCTCCTTCCCAGTGATGCTTCAGCTGCTGCAGAACCGTAAGCAATATTTCCAGGGAATTCTACCCTCCTTCTTCTTTCCTATTGTTATCTCCTCAATCACTACTTCCTGATTTCTCTCGCAATTTAATTTTCTGTTGTTGAAGGGTCAGCAGGTTATTGTTGCTCACATGGAAAGAGATATACTCCAATTTTAGAAAACTCAAAGATGGAGGGCAGTAACTCCTGTGAAACATTTACCAAATAAGAAGATAGAATTTCTACCAAAAAAAGAAAAATATTTTATCGGTTCATAAAATGGCCACCAGCATCTTGGCCACTGTGAAATGTCTCCATGTCTGTGTCTTCCCCAAGTGGGGGATTGCCAAGACTTGTGTTTCAGTTCATTCAGCCTCTCAGCAAATGTTTAGGAGCTAGCATTAGGTCTTGGGAATATAAAGATTAACAAATTTCCGAGTCTTCCTTCACTATCTCACAGTATAGAAAAAGGAGAGAATTGGTACACAGAGAATGAAATATAACACAATAATAGAAGCAGACATTTCAAGAATCTGTAAGAATACTTGCCAAAAAAACCCAACCCCAGGATAAGGGAGCAGGCATCACCAAATTATGCATAGAGAAAGTGGCTTTTGAGTTAAGCCTTATAAGGCAAATGGAAATTTTTCAGATAGACAAGGACACTGAGGAAGAGAGGGAAGTGCGTGCAAACACACAGCATCACAAAATACAGCCTACTTGGGTGATTGTAAGTGAACGCCAAGCAGTGGCAGGAGTGTGGTCTGTGGTGCACATGAGCGGATGTGATAACGTAACTGGTAATTAGCCTAGCCTTGTCTTCCATCACCAGAGAGTTAAACAAAGAAAAGATAAGATTGCTTCCAGAGCTGTAGTGAAAAGCAATTCGGCTCCTCCCTGTGTATTCAATGTTATTTTTCTAGTGTTTCCTGGAAGAAAGAGATTTGTCATATCATCCATATGAAAGCCAGGACCACATGCAGACATGTTCTCAAAGCTTTTGATGATAATTTTTTGCTTATTTCACATTTTGTAAATTTGAGATGTCTATCCAAAATATAGAATAACTCTAAGATTTCTTACCCTTGGCTATTAACAGGTTTTCTGATATTATGAAGGTAACTATTTTCACAAGAGAAACATGTAAATGTTTAATTTGGGGTTTTCTGAGTTCCCCAGGTCCTTTGAGTTGGGCTTTGAAGCATACTCTTCTACTGAAATCTGACCCTGTTCTCTAATAGATGACAAGAACAAGGATTATCTACAAAACAGCCACAAAATGATGTCTTTTTAACCCCACCATGATTGATACAGACGCCCCTTCTCCACAGGCAGTACATGGTGCTGCTCCCATCAGCGCTCTTCTCTGGAATTCCTGAAAAGGCCTGTGTCTTCTTTAATCACCTAAATGAAAGCGTGACACTGAATGTGACTCTGGAGTATGAAGGGCAGGAGCCCAGGAATCTCCTCACAGACCTGGTGACCGAGAGAAACTCTTTCCACTGCAGCCCCTTCCTTGTACGTGTCACTCCTTAGGATAAGGGCAAGGGGTAAAGAAAGATCATATTGGATACCTTGTGTTTTGATCCCTCAAAAAAAAAAATAATGAAGGAAAATGAGGAATACAGAATGAATTTTGAATTAGATTGTAAGAAAGAGTTCTACCTAATAGGCTCACATAATATTTATTTATTTATTTTTTAATTTTTATTAAATCATAGCTGGGTACATTAGTGAGGAACAATGGGGAATTATGGGGAACAATGTGCTGACTTCATACACAATCTGAAATATTTTCACCAAACTGTTTAACATAGCCTTCATGGCATTTTCTTAATCACTATATGAAGAATTTTGTATTCTACATTTAGTAAGTTTCACCTGTACCCATCTAAGATGCACCATAGAAGCAACCCTACCAATTATAAACATTTCTAGTGCAATACATGAAAGGTAACACTAGCTATACCAAGGATTTAATTTACTCTTAAAGTTTGCTCTTAAAGTAAATCTCTGAGGAAAGTCATATTCATCTCAATACAGATATAAACACTGAGGTTCATAAAGTCAAATAACTCATCTACAATCTCACAGACAGTTGGTGATTGATGCATTGTCCTTTTACTACTTAACTTGAATGCTTAATCATGTTGGCTCACTACAAATGATAATCTATAAGGTTATTTGTTGTTGACTTTTGAAAAATAAAATTTGATAATTATTTTAGTTCCACCATGTGAAAGGCATGCACCCCATTTCATTTACAGTCATAGCTGAATTGAAGAATTAGTTCATTTTATTGCAAGTATATTTCCTCCCTTGATCAAATCAGTGAATTGTTACCATCACATTTCACAATCCTAATTATCTAGTTATAAAACAAGGGCATAATCCTTGACTTTGTCCCTTACTAATTTACAGGGACTAACCAGGAAAACAGAAAGCCAGAAAGGCAGAGACATTGGAAATGAGTGAGTCAGGGACCATTCTTCAGCTCATGTCTGTTTTACAGATTCCAGAGTTGCCATCTTCCTCAGTGTTCATTGCCGTTGAGGTAAAGGGTCCAACTCTGCATTTCATAAAGAGGAAAACAATGGGGATAACCAAATTAGAGAACTCAGTCTTTGTCCAGACAGACAAACCCATTTATAAACCGGAACAAACAGGTAAAAGGAGGGCCAAATGAGCAGGGGAAGCTTTGGGGGAGGGAGGAGCTTCATTATTCCTTTATCCTGCAATCATGGACATCCTGGCATGCTGTCAATAGCCCGGGTTCTCATTGTGGATTTCATAAGAAAATCTCTGTGTTTCAGTGAAATTCCGCATTGTCTCTGTGGATGTCAATTTTCACCCTGTGGATGAAACGGTGAGTGTCACAAAATTGGATAAGTTTGGGAAAAAGAGACACAAGTGTAAGGCCTATTTTTCCACAAAAATCTGAGGCCAATATAGGAGATACTTAAAACTACCACAAAAGGATATCATGACTGCTAAAAGAATAAGAGAGAATGGGATCAAGGTAGTTCATTAACTGGATTCTTAAACTAAACATTTGGTCAAAGATGTCTTCTTAAAGACACCAGCTATTGCTGTTGAATAGAAGAAAGAAGTGCATTGGATTTATCTCTTAAATATCATCTGCAAAATAATATAAACTTACTAATTGGACCTTTTTATCTAAATAGGTTTCCTCAATTGGAAGATATTTCTGAAAAGGACAGTCGTGACTTCTTAAGAGATATTTAAGTCTTAAACTAAAGCTATAAAGTGCTGTGAAGGAAACAGCACTTGTTTGGATGAGAAATACAGAGACTCTTCCTTTGGTTGATACCCCCTATTAATGTTGGTGTCCTGATTTTCTCTTCCTAAATTTTATCAGACACTCATACTGGTTCTTTCTTTCTTTCTAGATCCCGGTTGTTTATGTTGAGGTAAGTAGTATACTATACTCAATTGGAGAGAAGACTCACTACAGGTTAAATGAAATTGCCTCTCTCCCTTCTCCCCTTCTCGTTTCACCAAAACTGGATAAATACCATTTTCTCTATTTACCTTAACTCTTTGAAAAGTGGATAAGCTATAAAGGAAGGAACAAAATTCTTTGAGATGATGTAATTTAGTAACCTTTCCAATATTTCTGGCTAAAATAGATACGCAAAATATCAAAAAGAGGCACTACTTTGAAATGTCATCTGCAATATCCCATAGCTGGTAAGCTTTTTGCCTTTTCCTCAATTTGGAATTCCTTGAAAACTTGGTTCCTACATTTGGTGCCAATCTACCCACCATCTATGATACTCCTCCTAGTATCATTCTTACCTGAAAAGCTCTTCCTCTATTCAGAAGTCCATGTTTCAGTTGTTTCTATGAACTCATTATATTTTTACTTATAGAATCCCAAAAAGAACCGGATTTTCCAATGGCAAAGTATCAAATTGCAGAAAGGACTCACCCAGCTCTCCTTCCCACTATCAATGGAGCCCATTCAGGGTTCCTACAAGGTCGTGCTGCAGAGGGAGTCGGGGAAAAGAATAGAGCACTCCTTTGAGGTGAAGGAATATGGTAAGAATTCTACATGTTTAAGGCATGTATAATATTTAATATTGGAAAATTTTTACCTATAGGTAGCAAACAAAGGTCTAGCATACGATAGTTGAAAATTGGCAAGCCGGGGGCGGCACCTGTGACTCAGTGAGTAGGGCACTGGCCCCATATACCGAGGGTGGCGGGTTCAAACCCGGCCCCAGCCAAACTGCAACAACAACAAAAAAAAAAAAAAAGAAAAAGAAAATTGGCAAGCCTTTTTTATTCACTTGGGTATTTGCTATACACTTTTCATGAATTTCATGCACTGCCTCCTTTAAAACTTACAATAGTCTGAGGCAAAAACTAGTATTGTCTCCATTTTACAAATAAGCATATCAATACTAGAAAAGTTAGCAATTAAATAGATCCTTGCGAACCTATTCAAGCATAAATCGTTAACCAATACCTGTGTCATCTACACACACTATGCATCTTTTTTCTGTATCTTATAACTGCAGAAATTTCCTGAAATTCTACCCAGCTCTCTATAATCTACACCTACACCTACTTGAATTAATTATGATTCCAAAATAATAGTAACTTATTAATCAACTAAACCATAGTTCAACTAAGTATAGTAATCAGCTAAACTATAACATAGTGTATTTAGTATTCAATAATAATTGATTACTAAATCAGGCCTTGAAGCCATCTTCCTAATTATCACTTAGGTGAATTTTTAACGTAAATTAAATATTTTAATTTTTAAAATTAAAAATCCTGTACTACTGAGAAGTCCTACAAGAAAATAGGACTCCCAAGACTTATTAGAACTGTGCCATAAGAGAATTGCCTAAGCCCAGGAGTTGGAGGTTGCTGTGAGCTGTGACGCCACAGCATTCTACCGAGAGTAACAAAGCGAGACTCTGTCTCTAAGAAAAAAAAGAACTGTGCCATAAAAATCACAGAAAAGAGGTTTATTATAGGAATAACACCTTATAGAACTGTGAGAGAAGCCAGAAAAGTAAGTGTTCCTCAGAAGGAGTTGACATGTCAGGGAAAATTACTGAAGCATTAGTGGGAGAGCTGGCAGGAGGTCTGGGAAGCCAGGCACCTTCAGCTTCCCCAGGGTACCACGTGAGGGAGGACAAACTGGAGCCTATTGGCCTCTCTGTTACCACATGTAACTATGATGATCTTCAGACACTAATAGTGCTGCTTTCCTTCCACCTTTGAAATCATGCACAAATTTAGAAAAGGAGAGTCTAGGAAATGTAGCTCCAGTTTAACCAAGTAAGCATAGTACAAACTGCCCCTGGCAACAAAGAGATGCCCATGCCATCTCCTTATTGGCATTGTTCCTGTGCTCCCTATTATAGTTGAAGGCTTTTCATTCAATCCTATACGGTTCTGTAATAGAATCCATAACTAATATTTGCAAGATCTCATACCCACTCTCACCTCTTTTTCTCTTTTATTGAAAACAGTTATGCCCAAATTTGAGGTCCAAGTGAAAATGCCCAGGATTATTGGTTTTCTAGATGAAGACTTTGAGGTATCTGCTTGTGGCTTGTGAGTTGCATTTTTACTTCATTTCATTTCAATTTCCATACTTTAGTTGAAGGAATGTATTATAAATAGTAGTTACTGAACTTCAAAGTATTTTAATTAAGAGAAGATTAACTCTCCAGTTTGCCTAGGCTCCCACTAGGAGGCAGAGACTGTAGCAGATGCTAATAATTAAAATTCTCCATAGGACACTTAAGATGAGCCACACAATGGCCTAAGTGCCTGTACTCATTAACATTTTTATTCTTACACTAACCAATGAGATGTAGATAATTATTATCTTCAATTTACAATGAGGAAACTATAACCTATAGAAGATTAAAAAGAAAACTTAATCAAATGACTGTAGATAGTAAATAGCTGACTGGAATTTAAATCCAACAGTCTGGCTCCAAACCTCAAACTCTTCACTACTATTCTATATTGCTTCTGCAATTTATAAAAGTTTGATGTTATGAAGCATTTCTGGATCCCAGTCCCTGTGTTAGACTGAGCCTAGTCCATCCAATTATGCAGCTCACATTCAGGCCTTCTGTTTTATTTTGTGTCTTATTTCTCCATTTGCTTGCTGATCCCAATTTCTAAAACTATGGAAAACTAGAAAGAAGCCAAGCATATGTTCTCCCTTAAATTCTGGATAATATGTGATAAAATTAAAAATACATATTGCCGTTATTTCTTCCCTGGTAGTCTTTTCATGCACTGGAGCATTTTTCACATGCACAGAGGAGACAAATGTGTCCTCTTGCTTTTAAAATCTACATGAGAAACATATTTTCTTTCTCATCAGCCTTGACAATTTAAATGTTTTCATCAGAGGGAAAGTCTTTTGATTAAGATTTAAAGACAAATTCCAAAAGTAATTGAAATTTAGTAAACAGTTTATCAATTCCTCAGCATTTACAGGAATTTATGAAGGAAAACCTATAAGAGGGTTGTGTTGGGCACTGAGGCTGAACCTTATCCACCTCACAGTTTGAGCGAAGGCAATAAGTTTCAAACTTCAGTGCAAATGAGAATCTATCGAGAGTACTAAGTTAAAATGTAGATTGTCTGGCCCTACCTCCAGAGATTACAGTCATAAATCTGAGAAACAGCTTAAGAACCTGCAAATTGGTATATATCCCAGTTAATTTCAACATAAGTGGTCCATAAAGCACACTTAAAGAAACAAGAAACTAATTTGGCTTTGTACCATACCCTTCCGTCGTATTTGGCAGAATCAAACTGAGTCATTATGATTGTATTTATATAGAAAACTTTTTTTTTTATAGCTATTACCTCTCCGCCTAACTTCTCATTTATCCTTTTAAAATACTTATAAATTGGGAAGGACTTAAAAATACCGTTTCCACATATCTTTAATATTTTGCCCTAAAATGACTTAGGAGGTGCTGTCAAAGCTAGGAGCATAAGCTAGATAATCTGACCACAGAGAGAAATAAGACAATCTTTTTTGGAGGGTGGGAACAGAGTGTCATTTTTTCACCCTGGGTAGAGTGCCATGACATTATAGCTCACAGCAACCTGAGACTCTTGGGTTTAAGCGATCCTCTTGCCTCAGCTTCCAGTAGCTGGGACTACAGGAGCCCACCGCAAAGCCTAGTTAGTTTTTCTACTTTTCTTTTTTTTTTTTTTTTTTTTTTTTAGAAACAGGTCTAACTCTTTCTCAGGCTGGTCTCAAACTCCTGAGGTCAAGAAATTCACCCATCTTGGCCTCCTAGAGTGCTAGGATTACAGGGGTGAGCCACCGCATCCAGCCAAGACAGTCTTTTTTTTGTTTTGTTTTGTTTTTTTTGAGACAGAGTCTCATTATGTTACCCTCAGTAGAGTGCTGTGGTGTCACATCTCACAGCAATCTCAAACTCTTGAGCTTAAGCAATTCTCTTGCCTCAGCCTCCCAAGTAACTGGGACTGCAGACACCCACAGCAATGCCTGGCTACTTTTTTGTTCCAGTAGTCATTGTTGTTTAGCTGGCCCAGGCCGGATTCAAATCCACCAGCCTCTGTGTCTGTGGCCATCGCCATAACCACTATGCTATGGGTGCTGAGCCCAGCCAGGACACTCTTATACTAAAATCTCAACTGAGAGGAAAGAAAATCTGAGAAAAAATTAATAACTTTCCTTTTGGAGGTGTTTCAAAAAGATTCGTTAAATACCTGTTTATAGATGATTGAAAAGTAAACTCTCAGAACAAGTACTTCTAAAATACAAATTTAAGAAAAGGTTATATAACTGCTTTAGTTTAAACAATTAACGTGGATGTATGAATGCATCAAATCAAGTGAAGAAACATTTGCGTTATTGATATTAAACATCTTTTTGTGTGACCACGTTACCATTACAGATACACATATGGAAAGCCTGTCATTGGGCTGGTGACAATTAATGTGTGCAGAAAATATTCTTGCCCTCCCACCTGCATGAACATACCTTCAGAACAAATCTGTGAGGAATTTAGTCAACAGGTATGTGGAAAACACTCTCCCCAAACCACTAGCACCAAAACTTGTTTTCTTCTAGATTCCCGTAGCAAATAACATGCAATAGAGAATAGTATTTGAAATAATCACCAAGCAAAATTGTAGAGTAAGGGGGAAATTGTAAGATTGCCTGACATTGTTAAGGGCCCCTCGAGGGCTGGGCTCCTGGGTCTATATGCATATTCATCTGGCCGGTTTTGTAATTTCTTATCAAAAGCCACCAACATGCCAGGTATAAATGCATAAGAATACATGGAAGAATCCAAAATCAACTTTAATCAGACAGGTGACAGAGGAATGTGGCAGTGTTAAGAATTTGGCTAGTGGGGGAATCAAAAGAGGTGCCATGGAGTCTAAACTGCCTATAGAGGAGGATTAAACCAGCACTGGAAGGAAGAGAAGAAGACCTAGCAGGACAATGGATTGGAGGCCCCAGGTACATCAATGAAGAGGTGGAAAAAGAATAAATAGGGGAAACAACTGAAAGCAGAATATGTTGTATTTCAAAATGGAATGCAAAACCTACTGATTTCAGAGGAAAAAGATACGGAGGAAAGGGTTTGGCAGCATGAGTAGGCACCATAAGAATATGAAAAAGAAAGTTATCAAATCTGAAAAAAAAGCAAATAAATGAGAGGCCAGAGTGATCAATATGGGAAAGAGCTGAAAGCAGATAAACGTTAATAAACAAGACAAACGTGAGAGGGGTCTAGCTGCTAAAATCTTTAATATGTCAGGAACAGTGGGATTGATTTTTATTTTCAACCAAGTCATGACATCATGTGTGAATAAATGAAATATGATTACATTTTACTATTTAATACATAGGGTATTTTCATGTAAATAAGGTCAAACTGATAACCAATCTTTATTTAAAAATGCATCCCAACATTTAGTTTGGAAATTTTATTACTATGGGGATTCATCAGTGAGAGTATAGGTTCTATTAATGCCCACAGCATCAGGAACATGCCTTGAAGAGCATACAATCCTTAGTTGATACTTAGGTATAGATGGTTACAGAATTCTTCTTTTAAGATGTTATGTTTGAGTTAAGTTTTGAGGAGCTGAGTCTGTTAGACAAGATAAAAATGGGGAAAAAGTTATTACTTGAGGACCAAATTATGCAAAGAGATAGAATTGCAAAGTATCATGGCACATTTGCAAACTCTAGGAAGTTTAATATGGCAAGAATGGTATCCGTTCTCAGAAGAGAATGGAGAAGGCGAAGGTTGACAATGAATAACTCAATGATTAATGAAGAAGCTTTCTGTCATTCCTGGGCTTGGGATAGAAGAAGAACTAAGAAGGTTGGGACATTTCTAAAATTTATTTTTATGGCCAATAAAAAAAAGGGGACGGTTAGAACTCACTTTTTCGATAGCATATCAGAGGACCCAGGAATTCTCTTCTTTCTCTGCAGGCAGACAGTAAAGGATGTCTCACACAACTTATAAAAACTCATGCATTTCTTCTGGGACGAAGAGGATATGATATGACCATAGAAGTAGAAGCCAAGGTCACAGAGGAGGGAACAGGTTTGTATTATTTTTAAATATGTATTAATTTAATTCACATTTATTAAACTTCCATTCCATTAAACACTTTATAGTTTCTGGGGAGTATGAAAAAAATATGGTCTCTGCCCTAAAGGAATTAAACATCTACAAATAGAAGTTAAAGTGCATGTGTGTATGCATAACCGTAATAAAATCTCTCCAAGAAATGTAAACCAGGAAGGCCAAATGAGTATAAAGTAAGGGTGTTAATTCTAACATAGAGCAAGAAGAAAATCTTACAGATAAGGGAGATTTTCTTTTTTTTTTTTTTTTTTTGAGGCAGAGCCTCAAGCTGTCACTCTGGATAGACTGCTGTGACATCACAGCTCACAGCAACCTCCAATTCCAGGGTTCAAGCGAGTCTCCTGCCCTCTGCCTCCCAAGTAGCTGGGACTACAGGCGCCCGCCACAACGCCCGGCCATCTTTTGGTTGCAGCCATCATTGTTTGGCGGGCCCGGGCTGGATTCGAACCCGCCAGCTCAGGTGTACGTGGCTGGCGCCTTAGCCCGCTGAG
>CAUYRH010111321.1:0-22482 GCA_963574655.1 Perodicticus potto | reverse complement strand
GCCACTGGGAGGATGAACTTGAACTCTGTTTCAGTTATATGCTTCTATTATCCTTGCTGTGCTTCTGATACCTTCCAAGTGTGATGATCTGTATTCTTCTGTCTTTGCTTATCCAAAGAATCAGCATTATTTCATGTTCAAAGAATATTTCAGTACTTAATGCTGTCAACCAAAGCAAGAAATTCATTGCCTATTCCATGCTTCTTTACCTGATTTTTTTTTATAATAGTTCCTGTCTATAGATACAAACATAAATTATTACTGGCCCTGGCCTTTTGGGGGAAGAAAGTCATAAAATAAACCATGGCTTAGATCTGCATTGTCATCTTTGGAAGCCATCAGCTACATGGCGAATGAGCACTTGAAATTTACTTTGAGTTTCAAAGACCTGGCATCAAACAATGTAAAATTCATTTCTATTTTTTATATTCAATGTGAGTTGAAATGCTAAAAACCTTATAGGTATATGTTAAGTTATATGAATTGTTACATGTTAACAGTTCATTTTTGTGGGGTACAGGTGGTTTTTGACATATGCATACAATGTGTAAGGATCAAATGACAGTAAGTAGGATTTACATCATCACAAACATTATTTCCTTGGGTTGGGAACATTCCAAATCTCGTTAGCTGTTATGAAATATACAATAAATTTTTAACTGTAGTCACCCTACTATGCTATCACATACTAGAACTTATTCTGTCTACCTTACTGTATTTTTCTACCACTAACCACCTTCCCTTTTTCCCCTTTTCTCTCCATCTTTCCCAGTCTCTGACACCACCATTTGCTCTTCACCTGCATGAAGTCAAATATTTATCTCATACATATGAGTGAATACATGTGATATTGGTCTTTCTACACCTAGCTTATTTCACTTAACATAATGTGTACCAGTTCCATACTTTTATATTGCTATAAAAGACAAGATTTCACTCTTCGTTTATGGCTGAATAATATTTTCTGCTAGTATCACTGGGATCAGTCACATTACTATACTGTGAATGTATTTCAGTGTGTATACCACATTTTCCTCATCCATTCATCAGTTGATGGACTCTTAGGTTGATTCCATGTCTACTGCTGGAGTAAACACGGGAGTAGAGATATCTCTTTGAATAACTGGTTTGCTTTTCTTTTTGATCTTTACCCAGGAATGAGTTTGCTGTGTCTGATGGTAGATCTATTTTAGTTTTTAAGGAACCTCCATACTGTTTTCCACAGTGGTTGGACTGATTTACATTCCCACTAACACTATTCTAGCATTCCTGTTTTTATGCCTCCTGGACAACATTTTTTAATTTTTTTCTTTTGTTTTTGTTTTTTGAGATAGGGTCTCACTTTTTCACCCAGCCTAGAGCACCTTGGTGCCCTCATAGCTCACTATAGCCTCAAACTTTTGGGATCAGTGATTCTCTTGTGTCAGCTGCCCAAGTTGCTACAACTATAGGTCCATGTCACCACACCTGGCTTATTTTTAAATTTCTTTTTGTGGAGTTGAGGTTTTGTTGTATCACCCAGGCTGATCTTGAACTCCTGGCCTCAAGTCATCCTCCTGCTTTACCTTGGCCTCCCAAAATGCTGGGGTTACAAGTGTGTTCCACCATGCCCGGCCAATTCGTTGTCTGTATGATAGCAGCCACTCTAACTAGGGTGAAATAATATCATATTGATTTGTATATATTGAACTATTCTTTTATCTAAATGGAATTCATCCCACTTGATCATGGTAAATGACTTTTTTGATGTGTTGCTGAATTTGGTTTCCTGATATTTCGTCGAAGATTTTTGCATCTGTGTTCATCAGTAATATTGGCCTTTCTTTCTTGTTTTCTCGCCTGCTCATATCTGGATAATGCTAGCCTCATAGAAGGAGGCTTGAATTTTTTGGAATAGTTTGAGTAGAATCGGTATTAGTTTAAATGTTTGATGACATTCAACAGTGCAGCCAACAGTTTCTGAGATTTTTTATTTTTTTTGGACAAAGTCTTTCATTACTGCCTCAGTCTCTCTATACCATTACCCACTGTTACTCTGTTCAGGTTTTGTTTTTCTTCATGGTTCACTCTTGGTAGGCTGTGTGTCCAAGAATTTATTCATTTTTTCCTAGGTTTTCCAATTTATCAGCTTAGTGTTATGAGAGTCTCTAGTGAGCCTTTCTATTTCTGTAGTATCAGTTGTATTGTCTCCTTTTTCATTTCTAATTCTATTTATTCAATTCTTTTTTTTCTTATTTAGTTTAGCAAAAAGCTCACCAATTTTTTTTCAAGAAAACAACTATTATTTGTTGATTTTTGCATTTTTTATAACCTCAGTTTCATTTATTTCTTTTTTCACCCGTATTAGTTCTTTTTTTCTACTAATTTTGAAAAACCTTTATCAGTATAATGGGTTACATAACATGTTATTAGAATTAATTTCACCTGTTTCTTTTTCTTCTTCTGTAACATGCAAGGAAACAGAATATTTAAAATTACATGTGTGGTCCTCATATTTCTATTGGACAATAATGCCATTGATAGTGTTTATGGAGCTATTGTCACAAAAATTATGGTTAATCCAGGTAATAAAACTGTATGCAAATGTGTGAACTATGGATTAGACTGAGATCCAGGAACTAGTTCAGTTCCCAGCTCAGACTTTGACACTTTACTTGCCCGGACTATAGTTTTCTCCCAGAACAACGTGGAAAAGATTCAAAAGTAGTTGCTCTCTATGTTACTTCTCACATTAAATTCAGTGACTCAACTGTCTTCAGGAATGTGAGAGTGAATCTTACAAGTAACCCTCCCAGTATTTCCCCCAAGTCTATCAGACAAAACAGTCTTCCTCATTTGATATCCTAATTTTAATTTAAGAGAGGTTAAGTTTGTAATTACTGTAATTTGGAGCTTCCTTGAGCAGCCTGAGGCTGGAGCACAGCATCTTTCAATATGCTCAGTGCTAAGCGAACCAGCTGAATATGTTGTGATTTATACGGATCTGACAAAGGCATTTTGCAAGGAAGTTTCCAGCACTCTGAAAAAATTCAGAGATGTTTGAAAGTAAGCCATTCTTAGTCCAAATAGTTTTTAATGTCATTCTAATTAGCTAAATTCAATAAGTAATTGTTTCATTCAATTTTAAATTGATACCAAAAATTCTATTTTAACTGTAATTCCTAGGTTAGGTTTAAAAAGGTAAGTTTAAGAACTTTTTTGATATTAGAAATATTTGTTCACTACCAGTAGAAAATGTGGAATACTTCATATCCTAAATATAAGGATTATCCTAGCCCCATTTGATTTTTCCCATGTGCATATATTTGAATACACTATTATTGATTATATTACATATATTGTATTTTGAAAAACTTTTAGATGGTATTTTACTTTGGGACATGGATAATCCACAATATTTTTTCTTACAAATAATGAATATCTTTGTATGTCAGTATGCCCATGATAATTCTTTCAGAGTTACTTCTTAGTAGAAAAGTACTGGTCAAACAACATGAATATTTTAAGATTTAAATTTATTATAAATTATTCTTTCACAACATTTATATTTTTAGTTTATGTTTTCCTAGGGTATGTGCCACCCTGTTCCCTACAACTTCATAGTACTAAAATTAATTATTTAGATAGACAGAAGAAAAATTATATTCCATTTTGTAATTTTTATTTCTTAGATTACAAGGAGAGTCAGATTGATTATATGGCAATTTCTAATTGTTCTTTATATACAGCTTATGCCTGAGGTTCATCTGGTCTATTTATTTACTTCTTTGGGATATTTCTCCCAAAAGTGAGCTGGTTAAAAATCTTTTCTCCTTGCTTTGATTTCAAATACTGTTCGGTCATAGACAGCCCTTCCCCTCTTCCCACCTTTATCCACCAGTCATCTGTACAAAGGAGCACACATGCAGAGCATGGGGAATCGCGGTAGTCCCTATCTTCACATGTATGCTCAAGTCCTTGTAACCGGAAGAAGACAATTTAACCTCAGTATGGTCCTTCTATTGGAGTCTTTACTGGAGCAATTGATTGTATTTGTGTTTTCCAAAGCAAATGAACTTCACTGGTGTATTCCCTTGCAAAGTCACTTTCATTGCCCTGTCCTTAAAAGGCCATTATAAGAAAGACCTGTATGAAATATTGTTAATGCCTTTTGTTGTGAAAATATTGTTATGGCCACTTTTTGTTTTATAACACTGACATTGCATTGCATGAAGGATGCATTTCTAAAAATGTAGTGTTAGGAACACTAAAATGCTCTTCTAGTTCATTTTTTCCCTGATACTTTCCTGATTACTGGTCATGTTGCAAGTACTGTTTGTCTGCATAGAAATTCTGAGCCAAATTTGATACTTCATCACAGTGATAGTATTGGCTGTTAGTAGTAACTATTTTGGCAACATGTTTGTATGCTCTCATTCCCTAGTTTTTAGTTTTATGAGCTTACCTGTAATTTGTTATTTCATTGTCTGTTCAATTTGTGTATGTGTTTTTATGCAGTACTCTTATTTGTTTGTTTTTGGAAAACTTCCCTGTCCCAAAGACAACAAAAACACCAATGTATCCTTTTTGCAAAAATGTAAGGTATAAATAGAAATATCATAAAATTGTGGTATATGTACACCATGGAATATTATGCAGCCTTAAAGAAAGATGGAGACTTTATCTCTTTCATGTTTACATGGATGGAGCTGGAACATATTCTTCTTAGCAAAGTATCTCAAGAATGGAAGGAAAATATCCAATGTACTCAGCTCTACTATGAAACTAATTTATAACTTTCATATAAAGGCTATAACCCAATTATAGCACAAGAATATGGGGAAAGGTGCAAGGGAGGGAAGGAGAGGGGGGAAGATGGGTGGAGGGAGGGTAATTGGTGGGACCACACCTATGGTGCATGTTAGAAGGGTACAGGTGAAACTTAATGAATATAAAGGTCTTAACACAATAACTAAGACAATGCCATGAAGGCTATGTTAACCAGTTCAATGAAAATATTTAAAATTGTATATAAAACCAGCACATTGTACCCCATGATTGCATTAATGTACACAGCTATGAATTAATAAAAAAAAAAAAAAAGAAATACCAGAAATCTCCAGTATATTCTTAATGTGAAAGAATAAGGCTTGTGATTGAGAACACTTCTTACAAATTTAGTAAAGAATATTTTTGTTATTTTCATAATTAAAGTTTACACCCCAAAATAGACTATGTGTGTGTATATATATATATGTGTGTATATATATATATATATATATATTTTTTTTTTTTTTTTTTTTTTTGAGACTGAATCTCACTATGTCACCCTTGGTAGAGTGCCGTGATGTCACAGCTCACAGCAACCTCAAATGCTTGGGCTTAAGAGATTGTCTTGCCTCAAACTCCCAAGTAGCTGTGACTACAGGTGCCTGCCACAACGCCTGACTCTTTTGTTGTTGTTGTAGTTGTCATTGTTTGGCAGGCCCAGGCCAGGTTTAAATCTGCCAGCCCAATGTATGTGGCCGGCACTCTAGCCGCTGAGCTACAGGCTCTGAGTTCAAAATAGAATATATTTATTTACCTGTTTCTTAGCAAAAAGCTGATACTCCTAAGTAAAATGGGATTAATCTGTATTATTTCATGGCTTTTTGTTTTCGAGAATATGTTTGCTTGTTTTAATAGTAATATTTCTCTGATTCAGTTATTAATCTCCTGTTTTATGACACCATTTTTCACTGGGCATCTAATAGTTTTAGTTTTCATAAGACTATGTGAACTGCACGAGAGTCTTTGCAAATGTCAACTCAAATTTATATCCTTTGGGGCTAGACAGTGATAATGGTCCTGGGAGACTTAATAAATCATACAAGGTGTTGAAGTCACCCAAATGATATCACCTTGTTCAAATTTCGGTATTTTAAGTAGAATATGCTTTAGAAAACTAAGCAAAGTTTAAAGTAACAGGTACATTACTGAAAGTTAAATATTCATTAATGTACTTTGATTCGAATTGAAGGTTTTAATTTCCCCGGCCTTTGGTTGATAAATGAAGTTATCCGTGCCCTGCACAACTGTAGGGGGAGCTGTTTACATGGTCTACTTTAGTCCCTTATGGCATTCTGAGTTTTTTTCTTCTCCAGGGAAATAATTTTTAACTATGTTTGAAAGGATGAATTTTAGGATTATTAACTTAACTCTTCTTCAAAAATTTAGAGAAGATGTTTCTGTCAAATCAGATAATTTTCTTCCTGTGCATTAAAGAATAATACGAGGAAGCCATTAGCTGCACAGTGCATTTAAATGCTGCGTGGATTTTGGCACGCTCTTGCTCAGTTTTTGAGTGGTTTTCAAATCAAAATTCAAAATTGACTCCATACCTTGGCATCGGGTTGAACCTGAGCTGATGTTGATGAGCTTTGGAGCCTGTGGGTGTGTGAGGGGATCACAGTTTGCCTTCAGCGGGGGGTTTTGGAAGGAGGCGAACTGACAGAGCCTGCAGTCAGGCAGCAGTGAGCACCCACACTGAGCTCCCAGCGGAGGGGGACAGACAGACAAGCCAAGGAGGGAGGAAACCAACTCAGACACCCAGCCTTCGCTCACACTGGGTCGTGGAGGCCATGCGTGCTTGACGCTGGTGTCCGACCCAGGACTCACTGCCAACCTCACTCTTTTTGGCTGGCTTCGGTTACAGCAACTGGGAAGAGATTTTTCTCAAATTCCATTAGAGTAGATTCTCATCAGGAGAGCGTGTAGTAAGGGAATTCTGCGGCACTGCCTGCTTGAGAGTCAGTGGGTCTGCTGCTTGAATTCAGACGCGCTCCGTACTTACGTACTTCACCAACCAAGGTTACTGCGGGATTTGCCTTCTGTTCCTCAATCATCTCACTTTGGATGAGGAGGGAGAAGAAAATACAGAAACCTAAAGTGCGAATCTCAATGTGTCTTAAAACTTGATATTTACATTCTGTTGAGCCAGGATGATGTTCACATATGAGGAGCCTAGGAGCTGCTTGTTGAATGAACATGAATGATGGGAAGCTCCTGTACAAATGCAGGGACAGAACCCTTTGGAGCTCTCTTGACCCGGCTCTTCTGCACAGCGACATTCTGCCTTACGAGCAGCGAGCACCTCTGCTGACACGAACCCTAGCAGGAAAACTATTTCTGTTTTTGGCTTCCCTCTCTCATGGGAGGAAAAGAACGTCTGAGTTCCTCGATGTATCATACAAACCTTGACTAAGACAAAGCACAAAATGAAGAAATATGAGAAGTTTAAGAAATATGCTTACCACCTAAGGATATTTGTAGGGCTTCATTGCTAATGCTCACATCTGAGCTTTGAGTCAGCATGGCTTGTTGGGTAAGAGAGGGTATCGTAATCCAAGAAAACTATCCTTAAACCCATTATTATCACCACCGGTGTGTGTTATTGAGAAACTTATTTAACTTTTCTGACCAAGTAGCCCATCTTCTGTAAAAATAGAGATAAAAATGCCAGTTTCCCAGGGTGAATGGAGTTAAATAAAATCATATGTAGTATATATAATGATGTATATTATATATAAAATGATATATGCATATAATGTTTATATACAATGGTGTAAATGAAATGGTGTGTGTGTGTGTATATATAAGTATATATACACACATACTATATACGCAAAACTATTTATATTGTTACATTATGCACAAACTTTATGGCCACCCTGTATGTGTGTGTGTATATTTATCATATATATGTCTGTGTGTACATATATATATGGATATTCACCTGTCCAGTTAGGGAAATGGAAATGACAAAATGAATATGTAAGAAATAAATAGGAGAGGGTGGTGCCTGTGGCTCAAGGAGTAGGGCACTGACCCCATATACCGGAGGTGGCCGGTTCAAACCTCGGCTCTGGGCAAAAAACAAACAACCAACCAAACAAACAAAAAGTAAATAGAAGAAAAATTTGCAAAAATAGGTTGTGCAAGAACCAAGAAGATTTAGAATTTACCTTTTAAGCATCAACTCCTAATCAGGTTTGTTTTGTCTCCTATGACCACAAGTCTAGAGGTAGGCAGAAACTCAGGGGTCCTTGAGTACGATGTGCTTTGTTCTTCCACTTAGCAAGGTGACTACAGCAACTTCAGACATTATGTTGTGTTTAAAGCCAGAAGATAAAAGAGGAAGAGGCAAGGCAACAGAATTCCGCTTACTCACATTATTATTATAAGAACCCTTACTTTAATGAAATTTGAAATTATATATATGTAAATATAGTATTTCGCATATAGTAGCAGGGATTAGGAAAGGATAACTGTTATGTTAATGGTTATATCGTGATATGGTACACATGAGAAAAAACACCTGCTTGTATCTGCTTCTTCTCTCTCTCTCTCTCTCTCTCTGAATAGGCCTTCTGGTGTATGGTAACCTTAACTCTTTCCCGAGATCGTTCTGGTCTGTCACTCCAGTCCATTCAGAGCTGTCAACCAATGTTTTCTGTGATCTCTGCCTGCCTGGCTGTGTTATCTGCTGAAACCTCTATAGGTGACTAGCTTTGGAGATTTCATTGAATATAACTAATGGAATATTTTTAAATTAGAAGACTAAAATTAAGTTGCCAGTTAAAAGCTTTTACTTATTTTTTTGATAGACTCTGTTGAGAATATTCCGCTTTGTGAATTCGTGCTCTCTCACATGGAGGGTTCCCAGGAACCCTGCAGTGAAGATGGTAACCCTTACCTAAGACTCTACAAGCTGATTAATTAGTGTTCACCTCTGATGAGCTAATTAGGACTTTGGGGCAATTTGGAACATCTAAAGCCTTATATAATTACCTGAAGGGGGCTTTTACCATCTCAAGAGGTACTATAATGGGCCTTTTGGAAATAAAGAATCGCCTCAAAAATAATAGAGTATCTCCCATGTTGACAAACAAGCTTTTTGACAAATGTTCCCTTTGAAAAACAGCACTCAGGCACAAATCCTGGGTTAAAATTGTAAGGGGAAATCCAACGCAGTTTTCTGATATATCGGTTGTTTTTCGTGATTAGCATGGATGTTTTCAGGGATCATAAAAGAAAAAGAACAGCTCTATACCCAAGTCTTTGGCTTGAAGCTGACTGTTAATGAAAAAAGACATCATCATTAGTAGTGCAGCCAAAGATTCCCCATAGAAAAAGATCGGCAGAAGCTCATCCCATCAGAGAGAATGAGGCTGTTGCACTGCACCAGACCTTTGCTTGTTTCCTAAATCAAGAAACATCATAGTAAATGAAAGGGGTGACGTTGTTAATGATAATCATGATCCAAATTCAACAGATCAAGAGAAGACAAACCGATGGAACTCCAATAAGTAAAACGAAACTAAGAAGGAAGTTTGGGTATCTCTCAGAAAACGTGATCTGTACCAACACCTCTTAACTTTTTAAAGCAAGAAAGCTACTAACCATTTTAATGGAGATTGGCAGCAAGATTGGATTTTCCCTTTTGGAATCATGCAATTTCCAAATGGAATTTTCCATTTTCAAAAACCATACTCATTTTAATATACGTGTAAGATGAGGCAGTAATAACAAAAATAGAAAAAAGAATACTATTTGAATTGTTCCTCTTGTGAGGTGCAGTGTTATGAAGTCTTGCATCTGGCGGAGAGGAGTGGAGAAGGTGCAAGAAGAAATACAGGATTTGCACAGGGCGGTGCAGGGTGAGGATCTTCTTTCTCTCTCTAACTAGGGGTACAGTGGGGAAGGACAAAATGACTGCAAAAGAAATAAATAGAAGGCAAATTTGCAAAAGTAGGGAGCGTAAAAACCAAAAGGGGTTTGAATGCAACTTTTAAAATTCTGAGTTCAGGCTCAGCGCCTGTGGTTCAACAGGCTAAAGTGCCAGCCACGTACACCTGAGCTGGTGGGTTCAAATCCAGCCCAGGCCCACCAAACAACAATGACGGCTGCAACCAAAAAATGGCTGGGCGTTGTGGCGGGCGCCTGTGGTCCCAGCTACTTGGGAGGCGGAGGCAGGAGACTCGCTTGAGCTCAGGAATTGGAGGTTGCTGTGAGCTGTGAAGCCACAGCACTCTACCCAGGGTGACAGCTTGAGGCTCAGTCTCAAAAAAAAAAAACAAAAATAGAAAAACTGAGGCAAAAGGATCATTTGAGCCTGAGTTGGAGGTTGCTATGAACTATGATGCAACAGCACTCTACACAGGGCAACGGGTTGAGACTCTGTCTCAAAAAACAAACAAAAATAAAATCCGAAAGGCATCTTTTTAAAATAAGGCTTTGGTTTTTTTGACACAGAGTCTCACTCTGTTGCCCTGGGTAGAGGGCTGTGGTGTCATACCTCACATTAACCTCAAACTCTTGGGCTCAAGCGATCCTCTTGCCTGATTCTCCCAAGTAGCTGGGACTACAGGCACCTGCTATGATGCTCAGACTAGTCTCGAACCCCTGAGCTCAAGCAATCCACCTGCCTCGACCTTCTCGAGTGATAGGATTATAGGCATGAGCCACCATGCCTGGCCTAAAATAAGGCTTGTAAAAAATAAAGTAGCCCAATACTCCTTTCGATAAGAAATGTCTCTGAGCTGAGAAAAAGATGAAGGTCAGACCAAGCAAACAGTGAGATGTACTGAATGTTCAAAGGACACCTGCTAGTCACTGTGGGTCCAGGAACAGGCCTAGACTCTGGGGAAGTGGCAGGCTTGGGGAAGAAGATCAGTATGAGCAGAGTCAGAACCATAGCCAGAGTGTAAGAGTTTGGGGCAGGGAAACAGGCAGGGGTCCACTGGCTGAGCCAAACCAGACAAAAATTTTGGTTCCCTTTCGGGGCTGCTGGCCACTAGCCCCAGCCATGGGAAGTGCTGAGGTTACTGCTGTACCTCCCATGGGCACACCTGGTCTAGACTCTCTACACTTAGTTTCTTTGCATGTGGCACTCCTACAAATGAGAAAATGGACCTACAGACACCCTGTGTGCGGTAGGAAGACTGAGCATCTCCTCCGCATAAGGAGGCTGCCCCTGTTCTTGAGCAGCTCTGATCTGCCCAGGTAGATGAGACATGCATCCAAAAGCCTAATAACACACAAGCCACTCCCAGCCTAGGAGAGAGGAAGTCAGAATTGGCCTTTTGTGCAGGTCTCAGCCTGGGACATCTGTACCTGGGAGATTATTTTATTATTTATTTTATTTTAGACAGAGTCTCACTCTGTCACCTTGGGTAGAGGCTGTGGTGTCATAGCTCACAGCAATCTCAAACTCTTAAGCTCAAAAGATCCTCTTTCCTCAGCCTCCTGAGTAGCTGGAACTACAGGCACCTGCCACAATGCCTGGCTAGTTTTTCTAAGTTTTAGTAGAGATGGGGTCTCACTCTTGCTCAGGCTGGTCTCCTGAGCTCAGAAAATCCACCACCTCGGCTTCCCAGAGTGCTAGGATTACAGGTGTGATCCACTGGGCTGGCCTGGGAGATTGTTTTAAAGTCATTGGGCTAGGGATTCCTTAGTCTCGGGGACACTGGGCAGAGTAGGGAGGGTTTATGTACTTGAGAGGAGTTTGGCGGATCAGCCACCTCCACCACCTAACTCCTCCCACCAGCATGAAATCTCATGATTTCAAAAGCAAGGAAGCCTAACCCAGGTTTTGGGAGCTACATGAGGAGTCTGCTTAGTAGGAGGAACAAGGGATGAGACCTAGAGATCAGCTGAGGTGGGGCACACAACAGAGGTCTGAGCGGGCTGCAGATACAGGACTCCAGTATGGAAGAGAGAGACAGGAGGGCAGTGTGAGTGGCTGGGTCCTTTGAGAACATTCTCTACAGGGACCTCAACTAGCTTTCCCCATCAAGTATGGTCCTGGGGGATGGGGTTAAAGCCTGGGTGCAGAAAATGAACCAGGAACTGAGAAATAGTATAAAGAGTAGGGGGGATAAGGCTTCAGAATATGGCTCCCCATCCAGGAGTATGACATTTCAGAGCTCTAAGGAGATCAAATGCCCTCTGGTAGCAGCCTGTGACCATCTACCTGCCTCTGTTTCCTTCAGCCTAGTCCCAAACCCAGTGTCAGGGCCTCCTACTGGCAGTATCAACAGGTGACAGGAATAGGAGGGACCAAGAAAAATGAGGCCCTGGTCAAAGAGGCTTCCTGGAAAACCAGTAGAAGTTGCAGATGGCAGGCACAGGCAGATACCTTGGCTCTTGACTTTTTTTTTTTTTTTTTTGTAGAGATAGAGTCTTACTTTATCGCCCTCGCCCTCGGTAGACTGTCGTGGTATCACACAGCTCACAGCAACCTCCAACTCCTGGGCTTAGGTGATTCTCTTGCCTCAGCCTCCTGAGTAGCTGGGACTACAGGCACCGCCACAACACCGGCTATTTTTTTCTTGCAGTTTGGCTGGGGTTGGGTTTGAACCTGCCACCCTCGGTATATGGGGCTGGCACCCTGCCCACTGAGCCACAGGTGCCGCCCGACTTTTTCTCATTTGTAAAAATGAGGACAGCAGTTCATACTTCTCTCGTAGGGTTCTATGAGAGTTACAAGTTAACACACGTGAAGGGCTCAGACCTGAGCCTGCCACATAGGATGCTTTCCTAAATGTTAGCTGTTCAGGAGAGGACAAGAAGGCCACCAGAGGTCGGAGAGGCAGCTGAGCAAGTGAGCTGTGTATTTAAAAGCACTGACAGGCTTGGCGCCTGTGGCTCAGCGGGCTAAGGCGCCAGCCACGTTCGAATCCAGCCCGGGCCCGCCAAACAACAATGACGGCTGCAACCAAAAAATGGCCGGGCATTGAGGTGGGCTCCTGTAGTCCCAGCTACTTGGGAGGCAGAGGCAGGAGACTCGCTTGAGCCCAGGAATTGGAGGTTGCTGTGAGCTCTGTCCAGGGTGATAGCTTGAGGCTCTGTCTCAAAAAAAAAAAAAAAAAAAAAAAAAAGCACTGACAAAGGGCCCTGAGTTCCAGACCCATGAGTTTAATGGATGCTGTTGGGGAGAAGAGAAGCATGAGATGGGGATGTTCTGGGATCTGAGCCAGACCTCAGATGCCCACACCCACTCAGCCCCCACTCCCGTGCATGCATGCATACCTGTACAAGGGCTCACACTCACAAATGCACACTCCTGGTCACACCCCCACGTGCACAATCCCCCCACCCCCTCAGACATAATACCCAGTCTGACTGCGGGACTTCCATGTCCCAGCAGCCCCCTGAGACTCTTCCAGCCTTGCCACCCGCCTGCCAGAAACGTGTCTGCCTCTCCTTTCCAGGCCTGTAGGTTTCTGTAGCCAAGACTTATCCTCACCCAGATCCCACAGCCTTGGCTCTGCTCCTCCCGCATATGCGAAGGCTCAGAACTGGTCGATATCCTAATCGCCGCATTCTCATTGATCATCAGTGGATTTGAGAAGACTTTGGTCTGGTGGAGCCTGGTGGGCGGTTGGGGGATAATGGAGAGTTCAACCTGCTGAGGTATCGGGTGTCAGCAGGGGTTGGGGGGACTGGGTCCCCGAGGGCCCCACCGCTGGGGAAGAAAGAGGGCTCCGGCAGGGGGATGGGAGCAGTCCAAGGGGGTGGAATGCGGCGGGGAAAGGGGGCCAAAGGGGGAGCCCCAGCCCTCCAACCCCCCAACCCGGATCCGGGGAAGGGGCAGCAGCCAAGCCAGCGTTCAGCTGGACCTCAGTGGTCCCCGGGCGGGGCACGTCCCGCGAAAGACGCAAAGGGGCGGCCTCCCGCGGAGCCTGGCTGCGCCTCTGGTGGCCCGGGGGCCGCACACAAAGCAGGGGGCCGGGCAGGGCCGAGCCCGCCCCACGCGCAGCCCGGCACACGACTGTTGATCCACACGATTCCCAGGGCCGTTTCCACCCTAATCCCAACAAGCATGAAAACGGTCGGGCAGCCCGCTAGCAGGACTTTTGTCCTGGCTGCTCCCGGAACAGCTGCAGCCGAGGTCTCCTCCCTGAGACCTCAGCGCCTGGAAGGCCACGAACCTTCCTAGGCTTTGCCTGGAGCACTTGGGCGCACAAAGGGGGGCAGCGCCCCTAATCTGGGGGAGGGAAGGATTAAGCTCAGGGTCTTAAGGGACAGCTGGGGCCATGCATGGAGGGCTGCAGGGTGGAGGGGTCCAGGGGTGATGTGGGCCTGCAAGTGAGGACTTAGATATGGATTGGATTTGTGTACACTGTGAGTATAAGTTAGTTAGTGGGCTGGAGGGGACTCCTCTACCCAGCCCCACCCCTCCACCCCCTGCACTGGGTCACAGCCCTGGGCCATTCTGGGACCTCTTCTCTGCGAATTCCTGGCATCTCCTCCATTCCAGGCATCAGTTCTTTCCTGTGCTTGGGGCTCCCAAACCTTGGTCTCCAACAGAGGTCTCCAATATTGCCTCCGGCCTCCACACGCACATCCATCTGCCCAGTGGCCAGCTCCACCCTGGTGACCCACAATGTTAGATAATTGCACCACTGCCCGATTATCCACTGAAAAGATCAAACTTATGGCCCTCCCCCTTCCGCTCTTTGAGCGGTAACAACTTATTGGCTGTTCTACCATCCCGACACCTCCCCTAACCGAGTCTATGTAAGATGCTCTTGTCTTTTGTTTTCTCTCTCTCTTCACTTCTCCTCTCCTCTTCCTCTCCCCCCTGTCCTCCCCCCCTGTCCTCCCGTGTCTTCTCTCTCTCTCTCTCTCTCTCTTTCTCTCTCTCTCTCCCCCCTCCTCGTTAATGCTGCTCTGCAGCTTCCCCACCAATAAAGACCTTTCGTACAAGCCTTAGTGGTCTGTGAGGTTTTGTGCCGGTCGAGTGCCATCTTTCACACAAGCTCCTCAGAATGGCCATGTCAGGTCAGGTCACCGAGTCACTGGATCGGTGTGAGCCTCAGGCTCTCCCTGCTCACTAGGGGCTGATCACTCAGTTCTGTCTCGGTGCCTCACAGTGCTTCTCCTGTTCGCTTCCTCTTCTCCACTCCAGACTCCATCTTGGTTCAGGCCACTGTCTTCTCTCATCTGGACAACTGGGACGTCTGCTGGGTGGCTCCCTCCCATCCACAGGCTACAGAGCATGGTGTTTCTCAAATCCACAAAGTCCTTCCTTTCGGGTGGCACCTGTGGCTTAAGGAGTAGGGTGCCAGCGCCATATACCGGGAGTGGCAGGTTCAAGCCTGGCCCTGGCCAAAAACTGCAAAAAAACAAAAAGTCCTTCCTCAACAGTCTTCGTGGAATTTGGCTGGACTGTTCCTTACATAGCCATCCTTCAGAGCCCCAAGGTGCAGGGGGTAACAGGGCAGTGGATGATTTAGGGAAGCCAGACCCTCCAATCGAATCTGATGAATGTTGTTTCAACCTTGCCCCTACTTTGTCTGCCACACACAGGACAGTGGTGCTCCTTCCAGGCTGACATCCCGCCCTTCTTAGGCTCAGACCTCAAAGTGCCTGAATCCCCAGGGTGCTGGCCACCTCTCCCGATCCCAGAGTCCTCAGGATGGACCACATCCCCAGAGGGCCGAGAACCCCACAATCTGTAAGCATGTCTGGGTCACTCTGTTTCCATCACCTTTGTCACCAGGCACTTCCTTCCCAGTACTGCCAGGAACCCTCCTGCCTCTGAGGTGCTATTCATATAGCTTAGTAACAGACAGGAAATTCCTGCGTTTGACAAATATTTATTACTGTCTACTTTGGGCCAGATCCTCAGCTAAGTGTTGGGGACCCAGATGACTCAGACATAGTCTCAGCAAGGACTTCACAGTCTAGAAGGGGACATAGTCCCAGGCATGGTTAACAATAGTGCTATGTGGCTCGGCGCCTGTGGCTCAAGCAGCTAAGGCGCCAGCCACATACACCTAAGCTGGCGGGTTTGAATCCAGCCCTGGCCCGCCAAAACAACAATGATGGCTGCAACTGAAAAATAGCCAGGCATTGTGGCAGGTGCCTGTAGTCCCAGCTACTTGGGAAACAGAGGCAGGAGAATCACTTAAGCTCAGGAGTTGGACGTTGCTGTGAGCTGTGATCCATAGCACTCTACCCAGGGCGACAGCTTGAGGCTCTGTCTCAAAAAACAAAACAAAACAATAGTGCTATGTGATAAGCTAATGGAAGTCTGTACACCATGCACGTTCCGAAGCATGTTCCAACAGGCATTAAGTAAAGGTCTCTGTGCTCAAAGGGACTTGGGAAATACTGAGTTAAACAATGTTAACTGCTCTTCTTTACTGGAGGACTCCTCGGGGCCTCTGCTATGCAGAGTTCCTGAGAAGGGTGAGCAGTGTAGGCAAAAGTTTCTCAAACTTGTTTGAGCATGGAACCCTTTTTTCATGGATCACCTCATAGGCTCAGTGTTTCAGAGATGACATTTAGGAAACACATTTCCTAGAGAATGGAGAGACTAATCCTGTGTTTGGGGTGAGGAAAGGAATAAGGGAAATGAGGGACAGTCAGCAAAGGGTTCGCAGAGGAGCTGATATGGACCTGGAGGATGAGTACAAGTAGGTGAGGAAGGGGACATCCTAGGGAAAGTTAAGGGGACTTGCCCTGGGTTGGCAGGAACGCTTGGGAACATTGGCTCTGAGGGGTTCAGAAGGTTCAGAAGCAAGGGGCTGAGCAGGTACTATGGTTCACATGTATTATTCCAGCACTTATGGAGGTTGTGGTGGGAGGATTGCTTGAGGTCAGGAGTATGAGATTAGCCTGGGCAACATTGTGAGAACCCATCTCTATAAAATATTTTTAAAAATTAGCCAGGCATTGGCCTGGCACAGTGGCTCACACCTGTAATTCTAGCACTCTGGGAGGCTGAGGTGGGTTGATTCAAACTGGCTAATGAAAAAGGTCCCATGGGTTGGAACTTTTTGACTGGAGATAAAAAGGAAAAGACCAAGAACAGTTGGAGAGCATGGCCATTTGGAATTCTCCTGTGCCAGCGGTTCTCAACCTGTGGGTCATGACCCACAGGAAATGTATTAAATGGCTGCAACATTAGGAAGGTTGAGAACCACTGTTCTATGCTATAAGCGGTCAATAAAGCCCTTCCTCTTACAAACATGGTGTTTGGGTGTTCTTTCTCTCCGTTGGGCTTCATCTTCCTGCAACATCTTGAACAATGCAAGGTTCCAATTAGCATCCCTGTCCTCTAGACATGAAATACCAATAATAGCACTGCCTACTCAATTTTGGAGACAACGAAAACATCGCTTTCATATGTTTTTTTCACTATTTTTCTCCTTTTTTTTTTTTTTTTTTTGTAGAGACAGAGTCTCACTTTATCGCATCACCCTCTGTAGAGTGATGTGGCATCACACAGCTCACAGCAACCTCCAACTCCTGGGCTTAGGCGATTCTCTTGCCTCAGCCTCACAAGTAGCTGGGATTATAGACCCCCGCCACAACGCCCGACTATTTTTGTTTGTTTGTTTGTTTTGCATTACGGGGAGGTTGGGTTTGAACCCACCACCTTTGGCATATGGGGCCAGTGCCTTACTCGCTGAGCCACAGGCTCCGCCCTCTTCTTTTCTTTTTTGCAGCAGAGTCTCACTGTGTTGTCTTTGGTAGTGTGCTATGACATCATAGCTCACAGTAAACTCAAACTCTTGGGCTTAAGCGATTCTCTTGTCTCAGCCTCCGAAATAGCTGGGACTACAGGCACCCGCCACAATGCCTGGCTAATTTTTGTTGCAGTTGTCATTTTTGCTTAGCTGGCCCGGGCCAGGTTTGAACCTGCCATCCTTGGTGTATGTGGCTGGTGCCATAACCACTGTGCTATGGGCACTGAGCCTATTTTTGTCTTTTGAGACAGAGTCTTGCTCTGTCACCCAGGCTAGAATATGGTGGCTTCATAATAGCTCACTGCAACCTCAAATTCCTGGGCTCAATGGATCCTCCTGCCCCAGCCTCCCCAGTAGCTGGGAATACAGGCAAGCACCACTATGCCCAGCTACTTTTTCTAATTTTTATAGAGACAAGGTCTCATTCTTGCTCAGCCTGGTCTTGAACTCAAGGGGTCTTCCCACTTTGGTCTCCCAGAGTGCTAAGGGTTATAGGTGAGATCCTCTTTCATATTTTTTTTCCCTCTTTCATAGTTTTACTTTTTTTTTTTTTTTTTTTTGAGACAGAGCCTCAAGCTGTCACCCTGGATAGAGTGCTGTGACCTCACTGCTCACAGCAACCTCCAATTCCTGGGCTCAAGCGAGTCTCTTGCCTCCGCCTCCCAAGTAGCTGGGACTACAGGCGCCTGCCACAACGCCCGGCCATTTTTTGGTTGCCACCATCATTGTTGTTTGGCGGGCCCGGGCTGGATTCGAACCCACCAGCTCAGGTGTACGTGGCTGGTGCCTTAGCCCGTTGAGCCACAGGCGCCCAGCCATCTGTTTCATATTTTTAAAAGCTCCTTATGGAGCAGTAACTCCCTACATGCTCCCCTATCCCCACCCCCACCATTTAGAACCACAGGGCTAGAGTCTTTTTTTTTTTTTTTTTATTTTGACACAGCCGCAAGCTGTCACCCTGGATAGAGTGCTGTGGCATCACAGCTCACAGCAACCTCCAATTCCTGGGCTCAAGCAAGTCTCCTGCCTCCGCCTCCCAAGTAGCAGGGACTACAGGTGCCCGCCACAGTGCCCGGCCATTTTTTTGGTTGCAGCCATCATTGTTGTTTGGCCGGCCCAGGCTGGATTCAAACCTGCCAGCTCAGGTGTAGATGGCTGGTGCCTTAGCTGCTTGAGCCACAGGCGCCGAGCCCCTGGGGAAGTATTTTTAAAAACACTGAAGAGCCCAGGAATCAAACCCTTGCTGGGTGGTCAACTGAAAGGGAAGGCCAGCGGCACCTGTGGCTCAGTGAAGTAGGGTGCATGCCTCATATGCCCAGGTGGCGGGTTCAAATCCGACCCAGGCCAAACTGCAACAAAAAATAACCGGGCATTGTGGTGGGCACCTGTAGTCCCAGCTACTTGGGAGGCTGAGGCAAGAGAATCACCTAAGCCCAAGAGCTGGAGGTTGCTGTGAGCTGTGACACCACGGCATTCTACTGAGGGCGACAAAGTGAGACTCTATCTCTACAAAAAAAAAGAAAGGGAAGGCCTTCACCCTCAGGACAGAGGGCTCACTATGTCACCCTTGGTAGAGTGCTGTAGCATCATAGCTCACAGCAACCTCAAACTTTTGAGCTTAAGCAAGTCTCTTGCTTCAGCCTCCCAAGTAGGTGGGACTACAGGCGCCTGCTACAATGCCTGGCAATTTTTTTTTTTTTGTAGTTGCCATCCTTGTTTGTCTGGCCCCCGCTGGGTTTGAACCCACCAGTGTGTATGTGGCTGGCACACTAGCCGCTGAGTTAGGGGTGCTGAGCCACGGGTGCTGAGCCGTAACTTTTGTTTTATTTATTTATTTACGAATGATAGATTCTCACTGTCGCCCTGGGTAGATGCCACTCCAGAAAAGACCTTTGACAAAGAAATTGTTGAAATAGGATGTATTTTATTTTCTAATGAAATGTACCTACAGCCAACAGATTGTTGAAGGATAAAACATCTGGGGCTTTCCTACTGTGAGCTCTAGGGTAGAATTAATCTCTGAATTTTTTTTTTTTAAATCAGAGAGGGGACTCACTACATTCAGGCTGGACTCAAAACTCCTGCCCTCAGGCATTCTTCCTGCCTTAGAAGGAGAGGCCTGGCATTAAATCTCTTCTCCATCCGCTGAATTGCAGGCCCCATCTTCAGCTGCCAGACAATGTTCCTTCACTCAGACTTTACACCCATCTGTCCCTCTGAGACTCTTCACTTGCTACACGCGCTTTCATGAAGTCACCCTGTTTTCCTGTCTCAATGGTAAGTTCCTTAAAGGTGGGATCAGGGCTTCCGGGGCATGACTGCAGCTCCAGCAGCCATCGGGCCTCACATCTGTTCAGCAAGGCTCAGATGTCCATGGCAGAGCCATCTTTCAGCTTCAGAGGGCAACTCCCAAATGAGGAAGAGGCCACAAGGCCGTTCCTTGGAGTTTTCAGAAAATGAGCTCAGCTAAGCTATTTTCAGGTAAGTACATTCAGTAATGGCTGAAATATAAAACAGGAACAGAAAAGGTCCTCTCTCTCTAGAGCTCACTTTGTTTCATACTTACGGACATTTGCCATGAAGATGGTCCAGGCTGTCATCATTCTCAAATGAGAACTGTGACCTCCCAAGAATTAAGAACCACTGCACTGGCTACTGGAGAGACTAAGGTGGGAAGACTGCTTATAGCTAGCAGCTAGGAGATCTTGTCTTAAAACAAACAAAACAACTGTACTGGAGGAACTGCTGGGGTTTTTTTTTTTTTTTAAGTGATTTTGTAAAGCTTAAAAAATTACTTGTTTTCCACTAAGGGATCTCAACTGTTGCTTTTTTAATGTGAGCATCTTTTAGAAAGTAGTAACTTTCTGGCATACACCTGAGCTGGTGGGTTCGAATCCAGCCCGGGCCCACCAAACAATGACGGCTGCAACCAAAAAACGGCCGGGCGTTGTGGCGGGCGCCTGTAGTCCCAGCTACTTGGAAGGCGGAAGCAAGAGACTCGCTTGAGCTCAGGAATTGGAGGTTGCTGTGAGCTGTGATGTCACAGCACTCTATTCAGGGTGACAGCTTGAGGCTCTGTCTCAAAAAAAAAAAAAAGTAGTAACTTTCTTAATTTTTCCTATCCTGGAAAGTCAAAAATTGTAATACTATAAATGGCTTTATGAATATTTTCCTTTTCAAAAAATTAGATTAACTAGAGGAAATATTCTAAAAACATTTATAGTATAAACAGAAGTTAGGATTAGAGGTGAAGCCTTCTTTTATCATTCAGCTTTAAGTATAAACCTGGCTCCAAAGTGGATATATCCTTTAACTGGCTGGTACTGGGCTTCCTACTAGAGCTCCAGGCCAGCCTGTAACTACTTCCAGCAGAGCGGTCAGGGGCGGGTCGCGGGTACTGTGCCCTTAACCGCAGGGGACGAGTGCTAATGATGAACCACTTTTGTCTTATTTCAAAAACAGGGATATAATAAGCATTTAATTTCATTCAATAAATCAGTTCCAGTTAACTTACTATCTCTTAGAAGACCTAGCAGGAAATGAAATGAGAAAAGTACTTTAAAGAATCAGGACATCCTAGTGAGGAACAGGACACACAAGGCAATGAAGAGTTGTAATTGAAATGTAACACAAAAAGAAAAGTAAAATGACTGTCATTTATTGCTGTTTCTATCCCTTCTCAGCATAGTGATAGTGTAAGTAGCCACAAAGTGCCACCTTCTGGTTTAAAACTGTGCAACGTCTCCTTTATTTCAAATGCCATTTTATGGTGGACATATAAAGCAACATCAGCAGTTACAAAATGTTGTCTGAATAATTTTGAGAGCTCAAAAACAAGGATCTGTGTATAGGCTGAATAAAAAGATGTTCAGTTAACAATGCATGTGTGTAACTCTAACAGACATCTTCAGTTGGAATTCTTTTGTAAACCTTAATAGAATGTGACTCGCAGAGACCAAAGTAAAATATCCTTTTCCTTTTACTGAATGAGGTGGTCTGCATTCTTGCAAATGATTTACAAAGTACAAGAAATGTTGCATGTGAATAGTAGGCATAAAATATTTCATTTTCTTACAGAAGGAGCAGCAGGGGGACAGGGAACCCAGCAGATGCCCTGCTACCACCTTTCCCAAAGATGTACACCCCAAGAACGGCAGTGGAAGCCTGGCAGCAAGCCACCCTTACAATTCTTTTTGGTTGTTTAAAATATAAGCACTTTCTGACATTTCCTTCCCTGGTCTGTGAGCCCTACCCCAACGTGGCAGGATATAAGCCCATGTCCTCTTGCTTAGTTTCCCCCCAGAATTATTTACAGGATGCCTACAGATAGGGTACAAACTAGTATGAAATTAATGATAGTTTGCATTTCTAGACACGCTCCGTGGTTTAAATGAATATACCACGCCAATTCCAAAGAATGGTTCAAGGTTAAGGTGACTCAGAAGCATTTGCATCCATAGCTGCAGAATCAGGTTTCTCGCTGGCTGAAGTGGAGTCGCTGACTCTGTCCTCAACAGTGGTGGGGGTCTTGGAACTGGGGGGAGTCATATCCACAGTGAGTGAGGCAGCAGCGTCTGCCTTTGCAGTAGTCGTGACAGGATCGGAGGGTGGGCTGCTGGTGGGTGGGAGGGAAGACAGCAGCTCCACTGAGCTTGCTGCAGGAGAGCCCTCAGGAACCAGAGGGAATGACGGGAAGAACTCAGATGTCATGGGGAGAGGTGCAATGCCGGGTAAGTTGCGGGGAGGCAAGGAAGCAAGAGGTGGCAAACCTAGGACAAAAACGGCAAAAATCACATATCCTCCCAGCACTAAAAGAGCAGTAGTCGTTGTTAAATGATGATTTTTTTTTTTTTTTTTGAGACAGAGCCTCAAGCTGTCACCCTGGATAGAGTGCCGTGGCATCACAGCTCACAGCAGCCTCCAATTCCTGGGCTCAAGCGAGTCTCCTGCCTCTGCCTCCCAAGTAGCTGGGACTACAGGC
>CAUYRH010111316.1:0-24347 GCA_963574655.1 Perodicticus potto | reverse complement strand
CACAGCTCACAGCAACCTCCAATTCCTGGGCTCAAGCGAGTCTCCTGCCTCTGTCTCCCAAGTAGCTGGGACTACAGGTGCCCGCCACAATGCCTGGCCATTTTTTGGTTGCAGCGGTCATTATTGTTTGGCGGGCCCAGGCTGGATTCGAACCCACCAGCTCAGGTGTACATGGCTGGCACCTTAGCCCGCTGAGCCACAGGCGCCGAGCCAGTCCTCATATATTTTGAGGTTCCTCCAAGTTGTGACAGTTTCTCAGATCTGTCACAGATCCTTCCTTCCTTCCTTCCTTCCTTCCTTCCTTCCTTCCTTCCTTCCTTCCTTCCTTCCTTCCTTTCCTCCCTCCCTCCCTTCCTTCCTTTTTTATTTTTTTGTTAATGACCTGGATGGTATTGAAGTCAGGTGTTTTGTAGAATGTCTCTCAATTTGGGTTTGTCAGATATTTTCTTGTGATTGGTTTGTGGTTATGGATTTTGGGAAAGAACATCATTCAGGTGATGTGCCTTCATCATTCTATCATATCAGGGGGTACATGATGTCAACATGACTTACTGGTGATGTTAACCTTGATCACTTGGTTAAAGTCATGTGGTATCTGCCAGGTTTCTCCACTATAAACCTAGTACTTTTACCTTTTGACATTCTGTTCACTATATGCAAGTCACTAAATTCAGCTCACACTTAACAGGCATGGGAATTAAGCTCCATCTCCTGGAGGAATGAATATCAAGGAATATTTAAATCTTTTAATTTTCTACTTTATATCTCCACCATTGGCTTATTAGCTATAGCTTTGTTTTACAGTTGTTTTGGGGGCTATAAAAAACATTTTAAACTCATCACAATTTACCTTTAGATACTATTATATCACTTCTAGTGCAAGTAAGAACTTTACAACAGCATATTTTTGTACCTCCTACATGTTGTGCTATTGTTTGCTTCTACATATAACCCCATATTATATTATTATTATTGCATTAAACAGTCATTTATATATTTTGAAATAATTTATTGAAGTGAAATTCATATGTCATAAAATTAACCATTTTAAAGTGAATAATTCATTGGCATTAGCAGTCAATTATGTTGTAAAGGAAAATTTAAAAATGAAAGAAAGCAAGTCTTTTCATATTTACCCATATATTTGCCATTTCTGGCACTCATCATTTCTTTTTATAAATCTATGCTTCCAACTGGTTCATTTCCTTTCAATCTGAAGAACTGCCTTTAACATTTCTTACAGTATAAGTCTTTGGATATTTTAAAGATATCATTGTCTTCTGGCTTGCAATATTTTGGTTGAGAAATCTGTAGTTATCTTTTCCTTGGTACTTCTGTATATATAACATGAATGCTGTTTTTAGCATTTTCTCTTTATTAATGGGTTCCAGCAATTTGCTTATGATGTGTTTTTGTTAGGTTTTCCTTATTTTTAGCCTTCTTTGGTTTTATTGAACTTCTTAGATCTATACTTTATGGTTTTCATTGGGTTTGCCAAATTTTCAGCCAATATTTATTCAAATGTTTTTCTGCCTCCAGCTCCTCCTGGAACACTTATTATACATATGTTAGATTGTGGGATATTGAATCACACAATCAAGCGAGGCTCTGTTAATATTTTTCAAATCACAGCTTTATTGATATATAATTCACATACCATACAATTTACCCATTTAAACAGTACAGTTCGTTGACTTTTAACATAGTTACAGCTATGTGCAACCATCACCACAATCAATTTTGTAACACTTTCTTTGCCTCCAAAGAAACTCTATACCCTTAAACTATCCCTCATCCCTCTCATTCCCCTATCCCTAAGGAACCATTAATCTACTTTCGGTCTTTATGGTTTTGTCTATTCTGACCATTTCATATAAGAAGACCTCATAGAAATTGAGGTCTTTTGTGGACAGCTTCTTTCACATAGCATATTTTTAAGGTTCATCTACATGAATCTTAGCATGTATCAGTGCTTTCCTTTTTCTAGACAAATAGTATTCCATTGTATGAATATACCACATTCTGTCTGCATTCTGTCACCCTGGGTAGAGTGCCGTGGCATCATACCTCACAGCAACCTCAAACTCTTGAGATTGAGCAATCATCCTCTTGTCTCAGCTCTTTTTTATCAGCCTTTATTTTCCCTGTCTGCTTCATTTTGAATAGTTCCTCCTGCTATTTCTTTCTTTCTTTTTTTTTTTTTTTGTAGAGACAGAGTCTCACTTTATCGCCCTGGGTAGAGTGCCGTGGCGTCACACTGCTCACAGCAACCTCTAGCTCTTGGGCTTAGGCGATTCTCTTGCCTCAGCCTCCCTAGTAGCTGGGACTACAGGCGCCCACCACAAAGCCTGGCTATTTTTTTTGTTTTGCAGTTTGGCCGAGGCCAGGCTTGAACCCGCCACCTTTGGTGTATGGGGCCGGCGCTCTACTCACTGAGCCACAGGAACCGCCCCCTCCTGCTATTTCTTATAGTTTGTTGATCTTTTCTTCTGCAGTGTCTAATCTATTGTTCTGTCCATCTAGTAGATTTTTTATTCCAAATATTGTTTTTTTAACTTTCAAGATTCTATTTGGCTATTAACTGTTTTTTAAATTTCTTTCCTCGCTCTATTCATGTTTTTTCCATAAATCCTTGAGCATATTTATAATATCTGTTTTAAGATTCGTTGTTTGTTAATTATATCATCTTTGCCATTTCCAACTCTGTTTCTATTGACTGACTTCTTTTTCCTGGCTATGGAAGCAGCACATTTTCCCTGTTTCCTTACATGTCTAGTAATTGTTTACTGGATCTTAGCCATTGCAGATGTTTCATCATTGAGTGTCTGGATTTTATGTCTTTCCTTAAGGTGTCTTGAACTTTGGGAAGGCAGTTATGTTTCTTGCACATCAACCTATGTCTTTCAAGGCTTGTTTTTAAAGTTCATTGGAGAATGTCTAGAGTACCATTTATTCTAGGGCTAGTTTATTCCTGCCGCTGAGGTGTGACATTTCTTGGAGCCTCTATTGAATGCCCTGGATTTCACACAAGCTTTCTCTAGTCTGGCTGGTGGGAAATTGCATGTGTCCCATACTTGTGAGGACTTTGGGAATTTCAGCTTATGATTTTTCGATAGTTCTTGCCTGGACTTGCAGAGTTTCACTTTATGGATGTGTAGCTTATTATTCAACAATGCAATCAAGATGATTCCTATGCTGATATCTATAACTCTTTTGTGAGTGTGTGTGTGTTGCTCCATCTTTTCCAGAACTCTGCTCTGTAAATTTCAGCCCCCTCAGTCCCCTAAACTCCAATGTCTTTCTCACTAACTCAAGGAGATCACTATGTGATTCTGGGGTTTCCTCTTTCCACACCATGCTCCAGAATGTGACTCCAGGTAGAAACCAAGGTCCTAATAGACCTCACCTCATTTGTTCCTCCTTCCTCAGAAATCACAGTTCTGCACTACCTGTTGCCCAATGCCCAAAAATAGCTGTTTCATTTATTTTGGTCAGTTTTCTGTTTGTTTTTTTTTTCATAGCGGGAGAAAAAGTCTGATACAACTTATTCTACTGTGATTAAAAGCAGAAGTTGTAGTAAGGGCTTTTAAACAGGGGAGAGACAGATCGTATTTGTTTTAAAGAAAAAGCTAATGGCCACCTGATGATCTCTTAAATAGATTGGAGGTAAATACTGAGAAAGACAAATGAGGATGTTATTTAAGTTGTCTATAAATGAATCGATGGTAGTCTTCACTAAAGGAGAGGCAGTGGGATTGGAGAGATGTGAAAGCATTTGAGAGCCATATAAGAGATGAGATTGCCAAGACTTGCTAATAGATTGGATGTGGGTGGTAGGTGAAATAAAGAGCAGAGTTCAGGATGACCCCCAGTTTTCCAGCTTAAACAACTAGAGGAATGGTAGTGCAATTCACTGAGACAGAGAAGACTGGGGCAGGAGAAGACTTTTTATTCTTTTTTTTTTTTGAGGGGTGTGTTTATTTGGTGGATGGGTAGAGCAGAGATGGTGAGATTGGTTATAGACATGTGGAATTTGAGGTGCCTGTGATCCATTTGGACAGAGACGGTAGCTGGATATGCAAGTATGGGGTCCATAGTAGAGGTTGGGCCAAAGAAATGAATGTGGAATCTTGGGCATATAAATAACCGAAGCCATGGATGTGAGTGAGACTGTCCAGAGCGAGGGTGTCTAATGAGAGGAGAAGGTGGCTCAAGACAGAGTGAATGTCCTCACTTATCAGCAGAGAGGTGGATACTGAACAATGGCATCTATATAGGGAAGTTGCAATGGGGGAAAACTAGGGCAGAGTAGGAGCTATGCTGGTTTTTGTCTATGGAGGGTAGGCCCTGGGAGTGACTGCCGTGGAGGCTCATGCCCTTGGGTGGGAGTGGGAGGTACTGGAAAAGGAGCCACAAGGCACTAGGGCACACTCTGCTGACTTCACTGTTTTCTTTCCTTGCCCTCCCTGTCTCACCTCTAGGCACAACCACCAACACTATTAAAAATAAAAAGGAAAATAGGGGAAAACAAAGGCATAATAGAAATGGAAATAGTTCCTAAACCCCAAAGTAAAAGAAAACCTCAACTGGTATTTTGGAGGCGACAGCGGCAGTTGCCACCCTGTCTCCAGTGGCTGGCATTGTCAGCTTGGCCCTGTGCCCTGCAGCTGGGCCTCGAAGGCTGGCCACACTCCAAACAGCCCACACATCTTCACCCCCACGTCTGGTACTGGGAACCATGCCAGGTCCTCCTCAGGCAGCCAACTATGTGGCCAGGCCCAGGGAGCAGTGTAGGAGGACCCTGGAGCAACCGGGATAGATGGGGAAAGGCAGGAAGGAGATAGTTTTGTTTAGTGGTGGATAAATAAGGAAGCCTGGAGCTCAGGCTGGGATACCTGCCCTTGGTAGAACTCCCTCACCGTTCTTGCCTGAACTCTCCTGCTTCTCAGAACTAGTGAATTAGCAATGATGTCATCACCCGGGTCTGACTCAAATTCATTCCCTATGGCTTATTGCTCTCCAAGTGGATCCTGTCTGTCTCCTCAGTGGGCTGGCTGGGAGAGCCCCAAGGCCAGGAACCTGCCACAATTGCTGTTTGCTTGACTTTGCTACAGTATACCCATAGTTATCAGTTTTTCTATTGGCTCAGATATGTGGCATACGACTAACTTCAGATGTACAGCGTTCCCTTTACTTGTGAGACCCCTGGAGCATGTTCAACAGGGTCAATAGGAAGTTGATTGTAATTTAATCTGCATTCAACTTCTCAAGGACACAGTTCTGGGTAAAGCGAGATACATCTGGATTTCTTTTTTTGAATTAAAATGAACAAATATTTGGACATGTTGAGGGAGAATTTTCCAAGACTTGTGCTTGAAGGAAATGGAGACCCCTGAGTTGAGGGGAGAGTTTGTGCAAGTTCTCCTCAGCAGGATTGGAGCCGTGTGAAGCTGGGACCTCTTCTAGGCTATTGAAAGGGCGTCTGCACTCAGCCCCTCCACAGATCTGGAAAAACGATGCTCTCTTTCCGGAGGGCTGTGGAGGGCATACATACCCATTAGGCTGTTCCTCCTGACCCACAGGGTCTTCGCTTTCTAGGTCAGCTTCAGTCCCCTGAGAAGCAGACATACGGATGGGGCTAAATGTACAGGAAATTTATGCAGGGAAACCCATGAAGGATGCATGACGGGAAGCAGCAGTGCCTTCAGGTTGTGGTGCCGGACTGACACCTAAGAAAGGAGAGGGGCAAGAAGGAGGCTGGAACAAGAAGTGGCTTGTGCCGCGTCATAGGTCTGAGGAAGTCTGGCCAGACTCCCGGGAGATCCCTGGGCAAGGGTTGTCTATTGAGGAGTCCCGTGTCGGGCAGGAATGGGCGGGGACTAGCATCCCTGCCAGGCTTAGTCATTGGCTGGCAGCAGCCTTGCGTGGACGGAACCAGAGATCCGGAAGTGTAACAACTGGGGCCGTCAGTTAACTGTTGCTGAAGAAGGTTCTCTTGAAGGAGACCTGAGCAGTGTATCTCCATGCCCACTTCACCATCCCTGCAGCCTTCTGGGATCTTTACCTTCTCTCTTTGCCCGGGGCCAGTCCTCAGGTCTGGTGCTCGGTTCTCAAGGCAATTATCTCTCTTTCCCCTTCCAGCTGAACCACAGGGAAGACAACCATCCTGGGCCTCATCATGCTCTGCAGTAGGGCCCTGGATCCCAGAGACCTGCCTTGCTAGAGTGTCCCCTTGGAGCAGGCAGGTGTGGGGGCAGGCTGGGAGGAACTATGGGCTTTGATTCCCCCGCTGGTCAGTTGGCTAGTGCAGGCGGTGAAGATGTTAACAACAGCTTCCATAGGAAGGATGCTGTTGCTTCTTTTCCTGGTATGTTCCCTCTGCTCTGAGGCTGATGTGGAAACTACCTCCTCTTTCCCTTGGCCCTTCAAAGAAACATCAGTGTGGTTTCTTGTGGATGTATAGACAAGGGTCTCCGTGTAAACTCTCAGCCACCCTGGGCTGCTTGTGGTGGGGAAAAGGGGGAATGCATGGCCAGGGCCAGACGGCCCGGGCCAGTGGAGCCACTTCCTGCCAGGATTCTGTGAGTAAATATTTCCTCTGGAAGGATGGCCACAACATTGGCCTCGCTGGCGGCTCCTCCTGGCAAAGTCCTAGCTCTGCTTTGGTATTGTGCCTCTGTCTGACACCTGAAGGTTGAACAAGTGCCTTCTCTTTGTTTCCCCTCCTAGGGTTCCCCTTCGCCTTCCACTAAAATCTCAGGTTCATGAAAACTGGATGCAACGTCCTCTTCACTGCAATGTCCTCACCCAGAGCCTGGCACATAGTAGCACTCAGCAAATATTTGTTGGATGGATGAATGAATAAGCATCCTTTGGGTGCAATAGCCCTGTTCACAGGAACACAGAAGGTGGAAAAGGTAGGCCCCGCCCACAATGCTTCCCAGCCTGATGAGGAGACACAGCCCCTTAGGCAGCAGATGGGGGACTAAGACTTATTCTGTGAAGTAGCTTGCCATGGGGCCCATGTAAAACAAAGCTATGAGCAAGAACATAGCTGGCTGCAGCTGGCTGGAGAAAGCCTCCGCATTGAGGAGGACATTGGAATGATGGAGGTGACAAGAACCGGCTACACATTTCCTTTCTAGGCTTCCTACATATGAGGAACACATGTTTTGAACCAGAACTCAGGACACAAGCCCTAACCAAGGCGCTAGATGTGGGAAAGTGGGGCTGGCCTAGAAAATCTGACAGGATGCTTCCAAGTCTCAGGCTGGAACTGCTCATGGTAAGAAACAGTCCAGATGGAGGCGAGTTTCTCTGCTGAGGTCTGGGCTGAGTTCCCAGACAATAGGTCTTTCTAGTCGGTCGATTTTTTCCTAGAGGTTGGGCTAGTTCAACCCTTTATCCCCAAGGATAAAGACCTGTTGCTTGAACACTTCTTGGGCCTCTGAGAGACCAGCAGCCTACTCCATACAGTCAGCTCAGCCTGGGCACCCCCACAGGCTCCTCCACCATGGCATCATGCCCCTCCAGGTCCTTCAGTCTTGATTCAACAGGAGAGAACATCTTATCCATTCCTCAATTCCCCATGGATTCCTAGCTTGAGAGGGCAAGTACCAAGAGGGCAGATTCCAAGGGTCTGTCATTCCTTGGGGGAGACTGTTGTGTGCAGCTTCAAATTCAGTGTGAATGCTGAACAGTGTGAGAAGGAACTAATAAACCAGTGTCCTTCCACTGAGATGTCTTTAGGTTGTTCTCGCCACAGTGAGATGGCTGGAACCTTTCACATTTCATTTGAAGCAGACTGATTAGGGCTGGGGGCTTAGGATGAAGCCAGGATTTGGGTTCAATCAGGGTTTAGGCCATGGTGAGGGCTAGAATGAAAGAAAGTGGTCCATACTAGGATGGAACCCACAGTGTTAGCCTCTACTGGGCTACAACAACCAAAGTTAATCAGCCTAGACATTTAGATCATAATCTGTTACTCACAAGTGACACACTAAAATTTGTTTTATTACGTCTTTGAGGAAAAGATCAAAGTTAAAAATTTTAGTTCTAGCTACAGGTGTGGCCATATCCATTAATGCAGGAGTTGTGAATGGAGTCCGAGATTCAACCATGGTTGGCTATTAATTTGGCAATGCCTATTCTTTTAATAACTGAGGCTTAGCAGACAGCAGTGTTCGGAGCGGGTTGCTATTTCCCAGCTGAGGAGAGAATGGACTGGTCCATAGCCCCAAAGAGGGAAGACTTTGAGGTGGAGGGATGGGAGGAAGACAGGGTGGGGGCTCCAGCAGCACAGTATTGGCTTCCTCCTCCTCCTCTTCCTTATTGCTTCACAAACATTATCTTAGTTTGTCCTCAGGACAACCTGTGAGGAAAGACTAATATGTCACCTCGATATGCTCTGATCCCCCTCAACTCCTTGGTCCTGATGGGCCTCCTTGGAGTTTCCTTGGGCCCACATGGACAGATGAAGAAACTGAGGCTAAAGGGAGTTAGGTCACTGACTTAAAGCTTCAGAACAGAGATAGGAGTTGAACCTAGGTGTCTGACTCCAGAGAGTTTATCAATGCCATGTTTTGCTGACACTAGCTTTTCCTGGGCTTGCTGGGGGGATTCCCTAGGAGACAGATGGATACCAGGGGTCACGGTACCTCTGATGCAAAACTGTCCCAAGCACGACTCATCCATAGCACCCTTTCTGTCCAGTGCACTGAAAGCTCTGATCCCCCTCAACTCCTTGGTCCTGATGGGCCCCCTTGGAGTTTCCTTGGGCCCACATGGACGGGAGTTTGCTCCTTGGTCTGTGTAGTGTCTCTATTGACTCACCTTCAAATGATTAGGCTGGGGCTACCCCCAATCCCCTGCTGTATCTCACCCCTCTGTTTTCCTTAGCCCTGCTGCTCCCCAAAGCCCTTCTATCTCCTGCTAAGTGTGGAATTAGGCAGCACGCACATGAAGTTAGCTGGCCCTTGTCCAGGCAGAATTTCACATGGTTATTTGCTCACCATATTTATGCCTCCTGGGCCCCCTGAGATCAATCATCTCAGTCTTGGCTGATTGATTCTGAATAGTTGATTTTAGCTTATCTGTGGATTTCATTATGTGCTGTTTACAAAGGCACCTTACAAAGTCTTAAATGAAGACATTCCTGGAGACTGAGCCTGGGGTTGGTCTCTTGGGGTGGTCAGAGCATGGTGCTATTGAAGCCAAGGATGTCGATCCTAGGCCACATGAGGCCCAGTGAGCTGGGCTGGGCTGCCAGCCACAGATTGAGGCTGAGCCCGGGTCCCCTTTCAGATTGAACATGAATCAATCCACAGGCCTACTCTGGGGTCTAAACTGTGGGATGGCAGTGGGCATAGAATGTCATACTTGTGGACAGCGCCTGTGGCTCAGTCAGTAAGGCGCTGGCCCATATACCGCGGGTGGCGAGTTCAAACCCAAGTCTAGCCGAACTGCAACAAAAAAATAGCCGGGCATTGTGGCGGGCGCCTGTAGTCCCAGCTACTCGGGAGGCTGAGATGAGAGAATCGCCTAAGCCCAGGAGCTGGAGGCTGCTGTGAGCTGTGTTACACAATGGCACTCTACCAAGGGCGATAAAGTGAGCTTCGGTCTCTAAAAAAAAAAAAGAAAGAATGTCATACTTGTAAATGAGCAGAGGTTCTCACAACGACTCTGGCTTAGAAGTTTGTGTCAGATGTCTGCTCCCCACTCACCTCCCTGCCATTGTCATCCCAGGCTTTAACAGAGGCCTGGGCCTTCTTGTATTGAAAAAATGGAATAGTGACCATGTGCAGCAGGGCACTTGTATGGACTCCTCTCTCTGCCCCTTTACTGGCCTCTGGTCTTTGGCTACAGTGTTATGATGTCTTCATGGAGGGACTTGGTCTTTGCTACCAGGCCTCCACTGAGGCTCTCTCCTTTGCTCCTTCCCCTTTTCCCAGCAGAACTGACCCCAGATCGCCCCTGAAAGAATACCAATGGCCTACCTGTAGTATTTATGGCTGCTGTGGTTGCAAAGGGTCACATTTGCCTCATTTCCAAGACAGCACAGAAAAGTGGGACCAAAACATGGGGACTATGTTGCTTTCTGTGCCCCAGGACATTGCCCCATTTCTCTCTGTTCTAGTGGTTGAAATGACTGGGCTGGCACTGAGCTGTCACATGCTCTCCCCTGGGCCCTATGTGCCAATTTACAAGGACTTTAAGGGTGAAGCTTGTAGCTGGAAAACAGTAGAAATCACACTGGGTGGTTGTAGGCTAGGTCCACACTGTTGCCCTCATTAGTCCAGAATTCTTCCTTAACCAATCAAAAGGCCCCTGAGTTCTGGGATGTTTCATATATACACAGTAGAACCTCTATAAGTTGACCACCCAAGGGACTGTAACAAACTGGTCAACATACAGAGGTGGTCAACATGAGAAACTAGGTCTACTGTACTGATATATACATATGGTGCATGTTTGGTCTATGAAAATTAAGTCAATTTAAGGAGGTGGTCACTGTAGGGAGATGGTCAACTATGGAGGTTCTACTGTACACACACACACACACACACACACACACATGCACGCACACAGACACATACATATATTATAGCCTTTGCAAGTATGTAGGCTCTGCCTTCTTTTCTATGTATTATTTTTCTCTACCTTGTCCTTCTGCTGAGTATAAGGGAGACAGACAGTGGAGGCCAAGGGTCATCCCACCATAGGCCAATCAGCCTCCTCCTCTGCTCCTGTGTGATGCAAGACTGCTGCATTGCACAACTCTGGGGGATAAGGGGACAGCCATGTGCAGCACAGTGGGCATCCCCAGCCCAGAGGGTCTTTGCAGCTGCCACACTAACCCTGCCTGGTCCCACTTCATGAAATGGGGCCCTCTGGTTGTCAAGCAGACCCAAGGTAGGGGTAGCAGCAAAGCACTGGTCTCCATTTATAAACCCTTCTCTAATGTTCTATTTGGTCAAACGTCTTCCAGCACCTCTCTCAGCATCCTGTCTGTCATGGTCAGCAAAACTCACAAGCTGGTCATGCTTCGAAACTCCCTCTTTACAAAGGCAACTAACTGTAAAGCAAATTGAATTGAAATCTGATCACATTCTCATTTGATTTAGTTCTGTATGATTTAACAAACATTCACTGAAGGAGATACTGCTCTGGGCCAGACCTTGTGCCAGCAGTAGGCACAAAAATACATCTCGGTTCCTGTCCTCAGGGGGCTTACATTTGATTTTGAGAGATAGGTAGGAGATACAGAGACCATCTCAGTCCTTCATAGTAGGGTCACTAATGGAAGCCCTGATGGGAGCCCAGAAACAAAAGAAAGTAACTCTGCTGGGTGTGTGGAAAGACAGTTCAGGGAAGTTACTATGGTCTGAATATTTGTATCTCTCCAAAATTCATCTGTTGAAGTCCTAACCAGGGTTATGGTATTAGGAGGCAGAGCCTCTAGGGCAGTGGTTCTCAACATTCCTAATGCCACAATGTATTTTCATTGTAAAAAGAGGTCGCGACCCACAGGTTGAGAACCGCTGCTCTAGGGGGTGATTAAGCTCTTACAAGAGACTCTCACACTTATTCCCCAGCTCTCTTGTATTACACACGGGTTGTTTCCAGTGTGTTCTGCTTGTCTCTCAGATTGGACTGTTAGCTTCTTCAAGGCAGAGACTGGGGTTGCTTCTTTACTATATTCTTTACAATGATTAGGTCATGAGGGTGGAGCCCTCAAGGTGGTATTAGAGCTCTTATAAGAGAGACAAGAGAGACTTTTGTCTCTCTGTCTCTATTTCTTCCACGTCTCTCTTTCTTCTTTGCCATGTGAAGATATGACAAGAAGATGGCCATCTTTAAACCAGGAAACAGGCCCTCACCAAGAACTGGACCATAATGATGCCTGACCTTGGATTTTTAACCCCCAGAACTATTAAAAATAAATATTTGCTTAAAACCGCCTGGTCTATGGCATTCTGTTCAGACCGAACAGGTTAAGACAGAAGGCTTCACAAACTAGGTAATTCCTAGCCAGGGATTTGAAGGGTTAATAGTTTCCTCAGAAGGACTAAATAAGGTTGACAATGCAGGGCAATGGAGCAATGCAAGCAAAGGTGGGAAAGTAAGAGTGGCCAGGTGGGAACCTAACTCTTCCAGTATAGCTATTTGCCTTTTTCCTCCCAGTATATAGCATGGGGCCTGTTCCCCAGCTGCTACTCAGGAGGCACTGGGTGAACTAATGCACCTCCTTGCTCTCAGGGGATCGCGCGTATCTGTAGATCTGGCTGTCTTTCTAGATTGCATCATAGTCAAGAGTGGGTCTGTGAGAGAGAAGTGAGCACATCAGATGACACAGAGGGTCAGGCAAAGAACTGGTCTAGAACCCAGGTCTCCTGACTTGCAGCCCAATGCTCTTTTCACTTCTACCTATGCTCCTCTTAGTCTGCATCGATCTCTCCCTCCCTGGAGCCCTTTCAGCACTAACATTCAGAGCCACTTGCCCTCACACTTATTCCCCAGCTCTCTTGTATTACACACGGGTTGTTTCCAGTGTGTTCTGCTTGTCTCTCCAATTGGACTGTCAGCTTCTTCAAGGCAGAGACTGGGGTTGCTTCTTTTCTATATTCTTTACAATGAGCAATAGTGTACAAAAAAAAAAAAAAAGGAAGAATTATAAACACATAAAACCCTCACTTTTCCCTCCTTCTCTAGTAGCCTTGTGGACTTATTTTTCAAGGTGTGGCTTTCTTGAATTTAGTAGGTCAAACCCTCTCTGAGTACACACCTGTGCAGAGAAATCACTGTGGTAAAGAATCTACACCATTCCTTCCCCCTGGGGGAATTTACTGCCTGGAAAGGAAACAAAAATGACTCAAAATATAGCAGAAGAGTATATCTTTCTTATTTTGTGAATAAGTGTCTTCTTGAAATATGTGTGGGAGTGGAATCCTATAGTTGATGTGCTGGGAAAAATCACTAGTCAAGGAACTCCTACAGTGACACTTTGAAAACTAAGGATATTGAATCATTTGCTTTGTTTATTTCATTTCCCCATGGCATCTTTTCCTTATTGGAGTTGATATCTATTCATTTATCAATTATCCAGGAAAAATCCATTCATCTCAATAAATTCATCCATTGCAGTAAATACTCACAGAGTAAATATACACTGACTTTTAAAAATGAATACATGTATTTTATTTGCAGCAAATTCTTTTTTAAAGTGAAGAATCATCTCATCCCCTAATGGACCCACTGTATCATAAGAGGATGAGAAGCTGTGTACAGATGAAAACAGTTCTCACTGCTCTCATTTAACAGATTGTTCAGAAGTATAGTTTAGCTTTCATTTAAATCTCATTGGGACTTACTACCTGGTTTCTCCTATGGAATCAACAGAGCCTAGTGAATCAGATAGACTGCTTGAAACCCATGTGTGCCACTTTCTGAGTGAAACTGGGACAAGGAACACAGCTTTTCTTGCCCTCAGTGTTTTTTGGCTCTAAAATGGGGATAACCATAGCCACTTCCCCATAAGAACATTATGTGGTTGAAAGGTGACCCTGAATGTCAGGGGTGTGAATAGACTGAACTAGGTGAAGGTAGTGACAGAGAGGAAAGTATTTCCTTCCAGAGGTAACCCTGAAGCACAAGTTACATTAGTCTAGGGGGGGACTTTTTCCTACCATCCCCCCACAGTGTAAACTACTTTACTGATGTGAAGGTAGGCTTGAGAGTGAGGACCAAGCTGCATGTGAGTTTCAGCAGGCTATTGACAGATTCTTTGATGACACCCCTATGGGCAAGGTGTCCACTAGAGCTGGGTGGCAGTCATAATCATAACTGTAAGCAAGAGCTTGTTTGGGTAGCTCATGCACTCAAAATAGAACAGTGGAGACACAGATGACATGCAAATCCTAGAAGCTTTCTGTAGCAGATGATGACAGTTTCCCTCCCTCCCCCATCTCCTGGGCCTAGCTGAGGTCACCTATAGCTGCAGGAGAAGGCTGTTTCCAGCCTACCCACTGCTTCCTACCTCCAGTGCCTGCATTTTCTCTGCTGAAGCGGGGGCTTTCTGTAGCACTAGAGTCCAGAACCGTGGAGGAGTTGACACCTCCAGGGTAACCTGCAAGTGATGGGGGATGGGAATTGGTCAGCAAATGCCCTAGCCCTCCTGCAGAACAATTCTGAAGAGTGTCCCCATAGTTTCTCAGTGTTTCCCAGTAGGATGGAGCCCTAGTTGGTGGGGGACACTGAGAAACTATGAGGACACTATGGTGAGCCCCTCTTTAATATGTATGACAACTCACTGGCTTCTCCCCCTTTTCTCACTGTTTCTACTTCCCCCTGTGTGAGTCTCAGGATCATCTCCCCAATAAACTACCTGAACCCAAGTCCTTGTCTTTAGATCTGCTTTTGTGGGGGTGAGGGGTGGGGATAGGGGGTGTCTCAGATGAAAACACTTTTTCTTTTTTTCTAATTCAGTCAAGATACAGGTGTGGGGAAAGAGGAGCTTAAGAAAATCTCTTTACAAAAGAAATGTAATCACCCCCTTGACTTCTGTTTTCAAAGCACTTTCTTTCACCTAAGTCCTTATTATTCAAAGCAGGACAAGCAGCAAGGGCATCACCTGGGAGCTTGTGAGAAATGCAGATCCACCCCAGGCTGGCTGGATCCAAATCTGCCTTTTAACAAAATCCCTGGGTGTTTCATGTGTTACAGGTTGAGAAGCTACATGACCTACCAGGGCCCTTGCCGAGGCCCTATGAGAAGGTCTTGGTATTTGTAAGTATTTGTAGTGTCCTCCCCAAATTCATGTCCACCTAAAACTTCAACATGAACTTATTTAGACATAGGGTCTTTGCAGAAGCAATTCATTAAGGTAAAGTCATAGGAGCAGGTTGGACCCTAAATTCAATGACCAATGTCCTTATAAAACGAAGACAGGACACACACAGAGAAGAAAGCCATGTGACAGAGATTGGAGCTGTGCTGCCAGAAGGCAAAGAACACCAGCAGCCACCAGGAGCCTGAAGAGGCAAAGAAAAATCCTACACTAGAGCCTTTGGAGGGAGCATGGCCTTGCTGACACCTTGACTGCAGACTTCTAGTTTCCAGAACTGAAGAATACATTTAGGTTGTTTTAAGCCACCCAGTTTGTGGTATTTTGTAATGGCAACCCTAGGAAAGGAACATACTACCATTCTCAATTTCACAGTGCATAAGTGACAATGCCAGGACTTGGCCTCCGCACTGTTAATATTGCTGATGAAACACCCGTGAAGGGCCTCAGGGACTCTTCAGCAGCATTCCCAGAGCTGCGTCCTTAGTCATGTCCTGCTTCATATTGCTACCTAGGATTTGGAGGCAGACACAGGGACACTTTGCTCAGGTGTGTGTATGACATGAGGCTGGAAGGGTTGGCTAACATAATGGATGGTTGAACTGGGACTTGAGAAGATTTGGATATGTTAGAACAATGGGCCAACCAAATGATGGAACTCAATAGGGATGAGAGTACAACTCAACACCTAGGTTACAAAGATAGCCACACAGAAACAGGACGGGGCTTGACGGGTGTCTTGATGAGCAAAAAAATTGGAGCAGCTGAGTGCGTAGATTTAAGTGATCTCCAGCCCTGCTGGAGCTGAGAGTGCAATGCAGTTGGTGATAAAGGTATATGACCTTCAGTCACATTAATAGAAGTGGTATGCCTCTAATAGTTGGGGACGGCATTCTCAGCTTCTACTTTTCTCCTGCCACCACTGGAGCACTGTATCAAGGTAGAGGTACCATTTTTCTTTTTTTTTAAATTGTCTTTATTATTGAATCATAGCTGTGTACAATAGTGCAATCAAGGGGTACAATGTGCTGGTTTCATATACAATCTGAACTATTTTCATCAAACTGATTAACATAGCCTTCCTTGCATTTTCTGTTATTATATGAAGACATTTGTATTCTGCATTTAGTAAGGTTCACCCGTACTCTTCTAAGATGCACTGTAGGTGTGGCCCCACCCATTATCCTCCCTCCACCCCAACCTCCCTCCACCCCTCCCTACCTTTGCCCCTTTCCCCATTAACTTTTATTGAGATAATAAATGGAGTGGTGGAGTTCTATTCATGTTATTTTGTGAAAGCCCATTGCTTAGTTTTATCTTTTGCATCATTTGGAAACTAGGTTTTGTGCTTTTGTTTCTAGGTGTTTAGTTTGCTGGTCGACCATTATAATGGTCAGTGTGTAGAATAGGTCTAAATATTTCCTATACAGCTGGTCTTGTTGTGATAAGTTTCCTCAATGTTTGCATTTCAGTAAGTGATTTGATTTCTCCATCAATTTTAAAGCTTAGCTTAGCAGAATATAGAATACTGGGCTGAAAATTGTTTTGTTGAAATAAATTAAAGGTAGGTGACCATTGTCTTCTGGCTTGAAAAGTTTCATTTGAGAAGTCCACAGTCCCATGTGCCTCTGTAGGTCAATTGGTGTTTACTCCTGGCACCTTGCAGAATCTTCCCTTTATCTTGACATTGGACAGGTCCATGACAATGTACCTTGAAGAACCTCTATTTGAGATGAGATGACCTGAGTCCAATGGCACTCTGAAAGGAGTGTGTCAGAATCTTTGTTGACATTTGGAAAACTTTCATTTATTGATATTCTCTAGTAGGGCTTCCATTCCACTGGGGGAGTTCTTCTTCCCTTTCTGGGATTCCTATAACTCATATATTTGAATGCTTTGTGAAGTCACATAATTCTGTCAGTGAATGTTCTGCTCTCTATCTCTTTTTCTCTGTTTCTTTAAAAGCCTGAGTTAGCTCAAGAACTTTGTCATCTACCTCTGAGATTCTTTCTTCTGCATGGTCAAATCTGTTATTGATACTTTCTCCTGCATCTTTAAATTTTCTGATTGACTGCTTCAATTCCTTCAGCTCCATTATATCCTTTCTATATTCTTCATATCATTCATCTCTTGTTTGATTTTCTTTTGGTTATTTTTCCACTTTCTCAGAAATTTCCTTCATTGTTTTTACCATCCATATTTTAAATTCCTCTCTGTCATTTCTAACATTTTTTTATAGGTGGAATCCTCTGCAGTAGCTACCTCATGATCCATAGGAGCATTGCCCTGTTCTAGTTTTTTATGCTGCCAGGATTTTTCTGCTGTTTCATCCACATTAGTGTCTTTGTTTTGTCTGTTTCCTTGCACTACAATTTCCTTTTACTTCCTCTTGCTCTTTAAGTTATTGTGCCTTTGATCTAAAGTGTCGAATTATCCTTTTGGTAAAGGACTAAAAGGACAAGAAGAGTGAAGAGCAAGAAGGGATAAAAGATTTTTAAAAAGAAAAGAGAAAGGAAAGGGGGTGAATAAAAAGAAAAACTGACAAAAAGAAGAGAGAAACAAGAGGAGAGACAGGAGTCATAGTGGTGTACAATAGGGTACTTTGACCCACAAATCCCAACGTCTGGCTTGGGGGCTGAGTTGGGTGGGTCCCTTGACATCTATAGCTCTTTGTCAGTCTGAGCAGGCACAGGACCCCACCTCCACGAAACAGAGAAGAAAAACAAAAGTACTATCAATCAAACCAAACAAACGAACAAAAAACCTTAAGGGATAAAATTGGGAAAAAAAACAATAACAGGGGCTGAAAAATGTGAAGCCTTATTATTAAAGAAGGTAACAATGAAAAATTATGTTTACATAAGAAAAAAAAAAGAAAGAAAATTCTAGTGGGAAAAATGTTGAAAAAAAAGTATATGGGTACGTGTGTGCATATGTGTGTGCGCATGTGTGTATAGCTGAAATTGCCTGGGCGACAGGTGATCTTCTGGAGTATGAGATGGTAATCACAATGCTGCTACAGGTGTATAAGATGGAAACTGGAAGCCTTTGCTGACTTCTTTGCCCTCAAAACCTGCAGGGTTTGGAACCTAAATCTCTCCTTAGTCTGCTTAATAGACACACCTCAACCTTTCCAAACTGTGTCCCTTGGCTAAGCAGTGGCTTTCCCAGGAAAGTGGGTATTGCTTGGATCTGTCCCGAAGTAGTTTCCCTCTTTTCAGGCTGCCAGAACTCACCCTGAGGGCTAAGCCTGCGAGGCAGCTCTCCTACAAAGGCTGTGCCCAGCCTGTAGCTAAACAACGAAGGCTGTGTTCTGCACTGGTGGCTCAGTCCTGGCCTCTGGGTACTATTCAAAGTCACCTGTTCACTTGCTCATGGTCTGCAAAGGTAACTCATCCAAGTGCCTAAGTCAAAAACAAACAAACAAAAAACCACAGGGAAGGTCTTCTTTCCCCAATCTCATGGTGCCCAGTTGCAAAGAAACTGTTTCTATCCCACCATCTTGCTCTGAACCTTTCTAAACTATGTATTTTTAGGTTTATCATTTTACCCATTAATTAGTTAGTGAAAAAAAAAATCAAACGTTTAGATGGGGGGAGTCCCAGATGTGTAAGGTAGGGGCAGAAATCTTAGCAGTGAATAAATACTCATTGATGAAATACCATTTCTATTCTTTCATCATTTCTTTTAAGAATATAGGAATAATAAACAAACTTATGCTCCCTTATTATTTAACAAAACCTAGCCAGAAAATGCAAGTGAAGTACCTTGCAAATTCCAAGTAACATATGTCCACAGTATTTACAAATCCTTTACCTTTCTTGAGTGAGAAAATATAGATGCTAGTTCTTTTGTTTTAAAATAATATTCTGAGACCAGATGTGGTGGCTCATCCCTCTAATCCTAGCACTCTGGGAGGCCGAGGTGGGTGGATTGCTTGAGCTCAGGAGTTTGAGATCAGCCTGTCTCTACTAAAAATAGAAAAAAATGAGTCAAGTGTTGGGGCAGCACCTGTAGTCCCAGATACACAGGAGGCTGAGGCAGGAGGATCTCTTGAGCCCAAGAATTTGAGCTTGCTGTGAGCTATGATGATGCCATGGTTCTCTATGGAAGGTGATAATGTGAGACTCTGTCTAAAAATATTAAATAAAAGAATAAGTAAAATAATTATCTGAATTTGCATATTTTCCAATATATCACAGAATTTTCTACTATCTCTTCCATTGGTTCGATCTCATTACTTTTGTTCTCTTCCTCTCAAATAGCTATCTGTACAGTAGACACAGAAATCAAGGACATTTTTGTACTACTTTTTTGGGGGAAAAATACAGGGAACATAATGAAAAACAGAAGTTGCAGGGAAGGGTAATTACCATTAATCTTTAGAACTTTGGTGGCAGTTGGGTGATTAAAAATGTAGTTTTGTTAACCAAGTTTTCTAGGTTTGGAGTTTGAGTAATTTGTACATCATAAATTAGTGTAGAGAAAAAGAGTATGTGGAAATGGCTGCAGCAAGATAAGAACTATGTTCTAGACAAAGGGCGAGAGAAATGGCATGGGCACTCAGAACAGGGACCCACAAAGTTATCTATAAGAATTAAGATGAGAATAAAATTATTATAGTTATGATACGAGGATAACTCAATACCAGAATCTAAGACCAAATTGATGCTACAGCTCCAAACTATTGGGCTAGAGCATTTTTTTTTCTTTCATAAGAGAGCATTTATTACCCCTTACAGGTTGAGAGGCTGGTCCATGGACATTACTCCACCAGGTCACTCAGGGCCCCAAGTGACTTCTATCTTTTTCTTTTTTTAAATTAAATCATAGCTGTGTACCTTAATGCAATCATGGGGTTGACGTTGCAAGTAGATGTATCCCAGAGTCTTAGGCCAAGCTGAATCTTTATGTGGGGGTAACAGGGTTCTCATTGTTGGATTAGAGGAAGGTACCTACATATTCATCTATTCATTTAACCCACTTTTACCGAGCACTTCTTAGTTTCCATAGATCATTTTCAGCTTGAGAATTGGCAGTGATCCAAATACATTTTCTGAGCTCTTAGATTTTATGTAATAGTGGGGGACATTCACAATAAATAAACATGTGACTATCTACCTCTCTATTTTTGTGCCACTACCATGCTGTTTTGATCACTATAGATTTATAGTGTAGTCTGAATTGTATCAAAAATCAACACATTGTACCCCACAAATGCATAAATGTATTCATGATCTATGTGTATATGACTTAATAAAAGGAAAAGAAAGCCATAAGGTAGAGAAAAGATATTAGAAAGAAACTCACCATTAACTACTTTGAAAACCCAACCTGGTGGGCGGCGCCTGAGGCTCAGTGAGTAGGGCGCTGGCCCCATATGCTGGAGGTGGCAGGTTCAAACCCAGCCCTGGCCAAAAAAAAAAAAAAAGAAAGAAAAAAACCAACCTGCTATTTCATCCTTTTGTTATAACTTAAAACAAGTGGATATAAAATATATGATCATTTATGACTACAATAAAGAAAAAAGTCATGGTAAGGGAATAGATAATGACACCAAGTGTAATTTTATGCAAGGTGTTCAAGGAAGAGTTTCTTGAAGACATGATGCTTGGATGAGTATCTTAAAGAGAGAAAAAGAACATGTGGATAGTTGGAAGAAGAATATTCCAGGAAAATAAAATGACAATTTTAGGATCCTAAGTGGGTAGGAATGTGTTGGCCATATTCAAGAAAACAGAAAGAGGGCCAGTATAGATGATAAAAATAAACCGAAGGCTATATAAGTCAAATTTTCCATTTTGTTATAACTAATAACGGAAATCAATTTATGCTTTTTCCAGTTCCCTAAAAATTCACATTTGTAGAGTCTTTAAAAGAACTCCTTTTATAGAAACAGTCTAAAAGAAACATGATATTATGACCAACTGATCCAATTTTTTTTCTGGTTGCTACCTATAGACATAACCTATAACAGATGTAAGAAAACTAATTATTATTTAAGAAGGGACTGATGGCTGTAGCATATCAAATTTTAATCTAGTGTTAAGAATGATTTGCCATTAGACAAGAGTTTCTAAGCCTTCTATGTGGAGAGGCTTTGATACAGTGTGACTCTTCTATAACATGATTGCTTTTAAACACAGGCAGCAGGGTATTGTGAGAAATACTACTTTACAATTTTTAAACAAGCCACTTGGTATATCTGTCTACTTTCCAGCATCATAAATTGAGGCTTCAATATTTCATATATTGCTTTTTTGCACAGTCTGAATAAAAGTTGCAGTTTAGAAAACAATTCATAAGACCATCTACATCCGCTGCTTTTCCCATTTTGAATGATTTCTATTTCCCTGAGAGAAATAATAGACCTGGGGTCAACTAGATTCTAGTCTTCTCTGTTCCTCAGATCTGGAGCATAGAAGATATAAGAAAAGAAAGTCTCAGGGGGGTTCCTTTTTCCTATTTTAAATTCAGATACAAAAATGACTTTTGTAGAGTGTGATGTTAGGTTACAGCTTTCAAGTTACTGATGTGTAGAACAAGTCTCTGAAACATCTTTGACAAGAATGGCACCACTGAGAATGACTGGGGTAAATAAAACTTGTGCTTTTGAAAGGTCTGTATGTTAGATCTAAGACTTAACATGCAAGAGACATTGCTCATCACTATGATGATATTATTTCAGAGAAGCTTAGGCTCTCATGGAAAAGACTGTTGTAATCAATTTCATCAAGACTCTCTTGTTTGCCTCTTATAGAATGAGTACATTTGCTGTCTTTAGAAGTCATGGAGTTGTCAGATCTGGCGAATATATTGTAATACATACTCACAGCTGCAGCAAGACATGCATCAGAATTATGAACTATTATCAATATTGTCATTCAGTTTTTGTCCACTCTGAAAAACAACTCAGAGGGTTTGAAAATATTCACCTGATCAGTAAGGGCAAATGGGCTCTGTTTGTCAAAGCAGTGAGAAGAAATGTGAGTAAAAATTTAAAAGTCATAAATATATTTTCTTCACACTCAATGAGGGGAATAATTTTTTTCCCTGCTGAATTTTCACTTTGTTTCAGATAAAAATAGAAACAACCGAATTACCCTTGAACAGATGAATTCTTTTTTAATGTGGTATATATCTCACATTGGAATACTATTCAGCTTCTAAAAGGCAGGAATTCTGTCACTTGCAACATGGATAGACCCAGAGATTATGTTGAGTGAAATAAGTCAGCCACAGACAGATAAATACTGCATGATCTCACTTATATCTAAGATCTAAAAAAGTTAAACTCACAGAAGTAGAGAGTAGAATGGTGGTTACCGGAGGTTGTGGTTGGGGTGAAGGAAGGGAAATCGGGGAGATATTGGTTAACAGGTACAAAATTTCACTTGGATGTAAGGAATAGATTCTAGTGATCTACTACATAGGATGGTGATTATAATAAATATATGGTATATTTCAAAATAGCCAAAAGAATGAATTTTAAATGTTCTCATCACCAAGAAAGAATAAGTACAGTAGAACTTTCATAGTTGTCCACCTCCTTCCATTGACCATCTCTTAAGGTGACTAAGATTTTCATAGACCAGATATACACCACATATACTCAACAGAAGTTTCTTATGTTGACGACCTCTGTATGTTGGCCATTACTTTACAGTCCGTTGGCTGGTCAACTTACAGAGGTTCTACTACATTTGAGGTGACAGTTAGTTAATCTAATTTGATCATTCCACAATACACACATATATTGAACATTACATTGTATCCCATAAATATCTACAATTACTATTTTTCAACTAAAAACAAAATAAAACATGAAAAAGAAAAACATTACTAGGGATATGTACAAGAATTAGAAAATCATCGCAATTAAAGATATGAACTAGAAGAAAATGAATTAAACCATGGACATCATAGTTTCTGAAAATCAGGTTTTATAAAATAAGATCATGGATTGTGAGAGAGTAGAGAACATGGGTTCTAGGTCCTGAATATTGGCCTTATTTTAATGATGCACCTCCCAAAAAGATTATTTCTATTACTTTCAGCTTCAACTGAACAAAAACCCTATAGAACAAATAGAAACTGATTAATGTTGAGGTTAAGGGAACAGAACAAATCATTTCATTTTCCTTGAGGTTAGTCTTTAACTTACTAATTTCACATAATTTATATGATAATATTGAAGTAATTAATTATTTTCTTGGGTTATTTTTTCCATCCTTTTTTGAGAGAAAAAAGTACTTAAAAATAGGTGTTTACATTGCATATTTTGAAAAGGCTGGGCTTAGAAAATTCCCAAACCAAAAGATAATCTTTTTATATTTTAACACATAATGACACTTCTATTTTTTGTGCTTTATATCAGACTAGCACAGCATGTAAAAATTACATGCTCTCTTGTCTGAACACAAATTGAATCACACCCTTAAAATAAATAAATAAATAACCCCCCCAAACCAAAAAAGAAAACCCTGACATTATGAGCTCTCAAAGGGGTATAACATTTCTCTAAATGTGTTTTTCTCTGTTGGGCAAATGATCACCTACTGAGCTTAATGTGTAAAAGGATAGTGTTCCTAAAAAAGTTCACTTAAATCCATAGGCTAGAATTTCCACAATAGGAATATTACCAAAAGAAAAAGAAGCAAGAATTAAAAAAAATATTACAACCTGGTTATGTCAAAACAGCTGGACCCTTTTAACTGCAAGTTCTAAGAGCCTACTGCTGTTACGGAGATTATTACTTACCTAGCAAAATTTTCTCTTATAATAGTATGCAAAGGAAAGGGAAAATGAAATTTTATCTCATTTTGGTTTCCTGAAATGACAAAAATCTAAGCATCAATTCACACACTGAAAGAAATATTATTTACATTTTAGTGAGTAGAAACTAAAACTGACAGAAGAATGATATTTCTCAAGACTATTTTATAGTGCCAATAATGATTTTCTTTGCACTGAATATATCTTGATAACCCAATGCTATCTTGATAGAGAATGGAGATTCAAACTTTCAATAATAAATGCATAAAATCATGCTGAAAAAGCTGATGTTGCTTTTAGTAAAATGAAGCAGATTTGTGAAAAATTTGTTATGTACTCATCACAGGAGTACTTGGCAAATTTTACTCAAAACATTATTTATATTTTTTACTTGAATTTTTATAGGATTCTATGTGCTACATCACTCCTGTGTGTACAAATACGAGAAAGTTGAGTTTCAGTGTTCTTTTAAAAAATGGTTTAAGAAAAGAGGTGTGTAGGCTGAGTGCGGTGGCTCACGCCTATAATCCTGGCACTCTGGGAGACTGAGGTAGGTGGATTGCTTGAGCTCACAGGTTTGAGACCAGCCTGAGCAAGAGCGAGACCTCATCTCTAAAAATAGCTGGGCAGTTTCAGCCTTTTACAGGTCGCTAGCCAGTTCACCCAGCACCATTTGTTAAATAGAGAGTCTTTTCCCCACTGAATGTTTTTAATTGGCTTGTCAAAGATC
>CAUYRH010111313.1:0-21339 GCA_963574655.1 Perodicticus potto | reverse complement strand
AGAGCCTCAAGCTGTCACCCTGGATAGAGTGCTGTGGCATCACAGCTCATGGCAACCTCCAATTCCTGGGCTCAAGCGAGTCTCTTGCCTCCGCCTCCCAAGTAGCTGGGACTACAGGTGCCTGCCACAACGCCCAGCTATTTTTTGGTTGCCGTTGTCATCGTTGCCTGGCAGGCCCAGGCTGGATTCGAACCCACCAGCTCTGGTATATGTGGCTGGCACCCTAGCCACTGAGCTACAGGCACCAAGCCTCACCTGGCTATTTTTAGAGACGAGTTCTCTCTCCAGCTCAGGCTGGTCTTGAACCTGTGAGCTCAGGCAATCCACCCACCTCCACTTCCCAGAGTGCTGAGATTACATACATGGGCCTGGACATTAACTTTTCAAAAGGAACGGCCAGGCCGGGTGCAGTGGCTCACGCCTGTAATCCTAGCACTTGGGAGGCCTAGGAGGGTGGATTACTTGAGCTCACAAGTTTGATACCAGCCCGAGCAAGATCAAGACCCCGGTCTCTACTAAAAATAGAAAAACTGAGGCAAGAGGATACTTTGAGTCCAAGAGTTGGATGCTGCTATGAGCTATGACACCATGGCACTCTACCAGGGTGACAGCGTGAGACTCTCTTTTAAAAAAAAAAAAGTTGGCTCAGTGCCTGTGGCTCAAGCGGCTAAGGTGCCAGCCACATACACCTGAGCTGGTGGGTTCAAATCCAGCCTGGGCCGCCAAACAACAATGACGGCTGCAACCAAAATATAGCCAGGCGTTGTGGCGGGTGCCTGTGGTCCCAGCTACTTGGGAGGCAGAAGCAAGAGAATTGCTTGAGCCCAGGGATTGGAGGTTGCTGTGAGCTGTGATGCCACGGCACTCTATCCAGGGTGACAGCTTGAAGCTCCGTCTCAAAAAAAAAAAAAGTTAATGTCCAGATTAGCAGCTAATTTTTCTCAGGCCACAGGAAATATGTGTTCTTCTGTCAACCTGTGGACATCAGGAGGCTGATCGTGGAGATCCCCAAGAAAGGCCTACGGGAAAAAGTCACAGAATTCCTGATGGGGCCTTCGAATAAAACTATAAAACATGTCAAGTCCTCACCCTTCCCTAATCATAGTCTAAATTTTCATTCCAAGTAAGTTAATACATTTGGAGGTGGGTATTGTATAACCTACAAGTTGAAAATGCAAGTTGCATTTGCAAAGGAGGAAAAGGTGGGCTGGTAAAGAATTGTTTCTTTGGTAAGTGGCTCTTTGCGTTTCTGAATTGTAGCTCAGAGCCATCACAGATCTCTTAGAAACAAATGTCCCTATAACCTCTCAATATCACTAGAAGAGACACCTTTTGGAAAATGAAATTCTCGTCATTTTGTTCCAAAAAGGTAGACTCTAACCCAAATAGGACTTAAGCTAATCTCTTTAGAGTTGTGCAACTCATATAGTGCATATGAAGGAAACCTACAGAAGAACAAAAACACTCCAAAAGTCAAACAACTGAATTGAAACAGACTTTCTTTTGTTTAGTCAGCTACTAAGAAGGATCTGTCACCAAGTGACTTCAGGCTGCTCAAGGCAATTCCAAGAGGCAGGTTCTAAAAGTGAGTTTTCTGCCTTTTCCCTTAAAAGCAGAAGAGCTGTTTACCCATTACACATTACTTGTTACTCTTTCTTTTGTACAACATTACTGCAAAGAGGGGAGACAATGGCTTGTAATTTAGTTAGACTCACATTAATAAACCTACCTAAGACTGTCATATAAAAGATACTGGAGCAAGTTCATGAGGGATGCAAAGATAATTGAGATATCCTGCCCCCCAGCAGAGTTTAAGAATAAGAGTTTAATTAATAATTAGTTAATAGGAAATGCTAACAATAAAACAAGAATGAATTAGAACAAGGAATATCATAACTCATAATATATAAAGATATTTTTGAAAAATGTAATACAAGTTAATGGATCCCCATTCCAGATTTACTGGAGAGTAAATTCATTACCCTGTTGACTGGACCCCTCTCTTTCCTTTTCTGTCATCTAATCTTTGATGCAATTCAGTTATCAGTGTTAATTCAGGTCTGGGGCCACCCGGTATTAAGAATTTATGCAGACTGGGTAAGGTGGTTCACACCGGTAGTCCTAGCACTCTTGTGAGGCTGCGGCCAGTGGATCGCCTAAGCTCCAGAGTTAAAGACCATCCTGAGCAAGAGTGAGACCCCGTCTCTACTGAAAATAGAAAAACTAGCTCAAGAGTTGGAGGTTGCTGTTGAGCTATGATGCTATGGCACTCTACCATTCTACCCAAGGCAACAGAGTGAGACTCTGTCTCAAAAAAAAAAAAGAAAAGAAAAAGAGGCTCAGCACCCGTAGCTCAGTGAGTAGGGCGCTGGCCACATACACCGAAGCTGGTGGGTTCGAGCCTGGCCTGGACCTGCTAAAACAACAATGACAACTGCAACCAAAAAAAATAGCCAGGCATTGTGGCGGGCACCTGTAGTCCCAGCTACTTGGGAGGCTAAGGCAAGAGAATTGCTTAAGCCCAAGAGTTTGAGGTTGCTGTGAGCTATGACACCACAGCACTATACTGAGGGTGACATAGTAAGACTTCGTCTCAAAAAAAAAAGGGAAGAACTTCCCAAGACTTAAGTGTTAGAGTAGTTGGGCCCAACTCATACTTAGCCCTTTGTGGATATGGTTAATTGGTGATTTTATAAAAAGACATTCTTAGTAATAACTAAGATAGTGCTGATGTCTCTTTTCTGGACTAAAATAATATAATATTTATAAAATAATAATATCTTTTTTATTTATTATAAATAAAATAGTTTTTGTTTGCAAAAAACTGCTTTTTGTATGGTAAAAGAACAGAGAGTTAAACTTGATGACTTACCCTTTTAAAAAACTGTTTTATTCATGTGAGCAAAAGCTTCACAGATCTAATGGTTCCTTTGGCCACCTGCTCTTTGATGACTTTTCAAAACTGAAAAGGAAAGAGGTGGGTGTGATAATCTGGCAGGCAAGCAGATATTTGCCTACAAAAGGAGGTCTGTCTTCCTAAAAGGAAGAAGTTTGTTCTTACCATGGAAAAGGAAAAAGAAAGCTGTGGGCATAACAAAATGTATGTATCTTTTGGCAGAATAACAGTCAATGATGGCTTTATGCTTTGTGGGAGGCTATTTAATGCTCTGAAAAGCAAGGAGCATACTCCAAAGTTATTAGGCAGAAATCTGTGGCTAACGTCAACATCGAACCTTTAGGCAAATTTCATGGGTGACACTCAAATGTCAGCCCTGAAGTTTCTGAGAACACAATTTTCAGATCAATCATTAGACATGCATCTACCTCATGAGATGGGGCCTCATCTGAGACCGTGTGTTGGTTAAAACGGGTCACCCCCAGGTGTGTCCTCAGTTGTGGCACCAAGAGCAGAGAAATAGAATGTCTGAGTGAATCTCCAGCTGTGTTCACTGGTGTCTGTGCTGGTATTGGCTGCCAAGAAATAACAGTAACAGAACAACCACATTGCTCTTGTATTCTGTGTGCAAAATAAATGAGGTTCTTTTGAAACCAAGAACAAGATGAGCAAAATATAAGGAATACCCAAAGCAAAATGCAAGTTGCATTTGCAAAGGAGGAAGCAAATGAAGTGGTGCTGAAGACAAACAAGAGCAGGGCTTTTCGATGGAGGCCTTGTTTAGGACTGTTCAATTTTTGTTCATCTCTGAAGTGATTCTTAAATCACAAAATACTGGAGTTAGAAGGAACTCTAGAGGTGATGATGAAAATAACATAGATCATTAACATGTATGGAGAGTTTATTGTGTACCAGCCAGGCGCAAGAGAATTCTTTTTTCTTGTGTAGACTCTTGATTTCTACCATAATCCTATAAAGAAGGTATCAGGAGGGCAGTGTCTGTGGCTCAAAGAGTAAAGCACTGGCCCCATATGCCGGAGGTAGCAGGTTCAAACCCAGCCCCGGCCAAAAACTGCAAAAAAAAAAAAAAAGAAGGTATCAGGATTCCTATTTTGCAAATAAGGATGCTGGGGTTTAAAAGAGAATCTGGAACTTACACAAGGTCACACCTAGTCATGCTGGAGCCACAGCTTGTCCTTTTAAAATACTAGCTCCTTGGGGGAGCTGAAGGATCCTTAGGAAAGGTCCTATTCATTGATGATCCAGCCTGGTCCTCAGGAGTGTTCTAACTTACAGTTCGGTGAAAATGACAGACCCTACACTCTGAAATAAAAACTGTATGTATTTTAATATGCAATTATAAATATATTGGCAGGTACTATTTGGCCTCTGTATATACCAACTTGGTAATGGCACAGTATGGATCCTACCCTGCTCCTCTGACCCTTGAACTGTTTTCAGCTCTGGGGAATCTTCTAGTGCTTGTTTTTTTTTGTTGTTGTTGTTGTTTTAAAACACAGTCTCACTCTGTTGCCCTAGTTAGAGTGCCCTAGAGTGCCATGGTGTCACAGCTCACAGCAACCTGGAACTCCTGGGCTCAAGTGATCCTCTTGCCTCAGCCTCCCAAGTAGCTGGGACTACAGGCGCCTGTCACAATGCTCAGCTAGTTTTTTCTCTTTTTAGTAGCGACAGGGTCTTGCTCTTGCTCATGCTGGTCTCGAACTCCTGATCTCAAGGGATCCTCCTGCCTTGGCCTCCCAGAGTGCTAGGATTATAGGCATGAGCTCCTGGCCTGTCCTTCACTTTCAATCATTTTGTGAACTTTAAAAAAATGCCAATGTAAAATAAATACGAAAACCCCCCCAAGGCATAGGTGCCACTCACTGAGACTCTGATTTAGTCAGTTTGAGGAGGGAAACCTAGGCATCAGACTTAAAATAACTCCACAGTTGAGTCTAATGTGCATCCCACCTGGACAGCCCTGGGGTAGTTTTGCTTGTTAGAATGACTGTGTATTTCCCTTTCCTACCTGAGAGCATACATTGTGTTTTCTAGCAGCAGTTTTTGTTGTTATTTTCCTTATGGTCTGTGAAAACCTTTGGGCTTTTCAAAACCTGTGGGCTTTGAAAACCTTTTGGCTTCTATCTAGGAAGAAGGTATTACTCCGTGGTGGAGTCCTGTCTGAAAAAGGCCTCCCGTTAACATGGCCACCTCCCGTGTCCCGTGATCACAGCTGCAGATCATCTTGCTCAGAATGTTCAGTTTAATAACACCTAAAATCTTACAGCTTGCAAGGTGCTGAATGCCATCAGTACAGACCACCAGTATGGACATGTGCTTCAGTCTCCAGTATTTCACTTAAAATACAAACAGGCTGGGCGTGGTGGCTCACGCCTATAACCCTAGCACTCTGGGAGGCTGAGTTGGGTGGATTGCTTGAGCTCAGGAGTTCAAGACCAGCCCAAATAAGAGTGAGACCACGTCTCTAATAAAAAAATGAAAAACTGAGGCAAGAGGATCGCTTGAGCCCAAGAGTTTGAAGTTGCTATGAGCTATGATGCCACAACGCTCTACCCAGGGCCACAAAGTGGGACTCTGTCTCAAAAAAATAAAATAAAATACATACAGATATATACTTGTACACATTTTAGTTCCATTTTAGGTCTTGGCGGGGAATGTCTCAAGAAAATCTCACTTGGGGGCAGCGCCTATGGCTCAGTGTTAGGGTGCCTGCCCCTTATACCAAGGGTGGCAGGTTCGACCTGGCCCTGGCCAAACTGCAACAAAAAATAGCTGGGCGTTGTGGTGGGCACCTGTAGTCCCAGTTACTTGGGAGGCTGAGGGAAGAGAATCGCCTAAGCCCAAGAGTTGGAGGTTGCTGTAAGTTGTGATGTCACAGCACTCTACCAAGGGCAATAAAATTAGACTCTTGTCTCTTTAAAAAAAAAAAAATCTCACTTGGCTTTTACATAGACACCAGTGAGAAAAGGTTAAGAAGTTGATGTAGACTAGTGTATACCCAGGCCTAGAACTCAGGTCTTTTGATGCCAATGATCTTTCCTGTTCACCCCACTGCCTCATTTAAAATTTTCTTTCATGGTGTTTCCTCTTCATTCACACTACCACCTTCCTAGTCCACATCATAATTTTATTTCTAAATTATTGCAATATGCTTCGGCGCCTGTAGATCAGTGGTTAGGGCGCTGGCCACATACACCGAGGCTGGCAGGTTCTAACTCTGCCCAGGCCTGCTAGACAACAATGACAATTGCAACAAAAGGATGGCCGGGCATTGTGACGGGCACCTGCAGTCCCAGCTACTTGAGAGGCTGAGGCAAGAGAATCACTTAAGCCCAAGAGTTAGAGATTGCTGTGAGCTGTGACGTCACAGCGCTCTACTGGGGGAGACATAGTGAGACTGTCTCAAAAATAAGTAAATAAATAAATAGCATTGAAGTAGGGAAAAACTGGAGGAAAGTACATCAAAACGTCAACAGTGGGCCGGGCACGGTGGCTGACCCCTGTAATACTAACACTCTAGGAGGCTGAGGCAGGTGGATAGAACTTAGGAGTTCAAGATTAGCCTGAGCGAGAGACCCCCATCTCTACTAAAAATAGAAAAACTAGCTGGGCACTGTTGTTGGTGCCTGTGGCCCCAGCTACTCAGAAAGCTGAGGCAAGAGGATCACCTGAGTCCAAGAGATTGAGATTGCAGTGAGCTACAGTGATGCCATGATACTTTACCCAGAGGACAGAGTGAAATTCTGACTCAGAAAACAAAAACAAAATGTCAACAGTGATTGGACTTGAACAGTACATGTGTGACTTTAAATTATTTTGATTTATTTTCTATTGATTGTAGAGACAGGACCTGGCTATGTCACTCAGGCTGTTTTCGGACTCCTGGCCTCAAGCAAATCTCCTGTGTTGGCCTCCCAAAGTGGTGGGGTTACAGGCGTGAGCCACCACACCCAGCTTGAATTCTTTTCACCTCTGTTTTTTGTGGTATATATATTTTGTATACTAAACAAGTATTGCTTTCCTGAGGGAAAACCAAAGGCCAGTATTGGGATAGCCTTTCCCCTGGTCTCTGAAAGTATATGTCCATTATACAACCTGTCAGGCTAGGAGAGTGCCTTCCTGAAAGGTTTTCTTCAGTCATTACCTTGCTTAACCCTGCAGTCTCCTGCTGCTCAGGCGGAACAGTCTTAGCCTAGCCCTGCCCTGTTCTGTGCACTGTCCTCCCAGCCCACCCAGCACATTCCTCCCTTCTTGGGTGGCCGGCGTCCTCCTGTGCTAGGAGCTGGGAGAGCCATTTAGCTCCTTTGTTCCTGCCTTCCTCTCCGCGGAGAACCCCTTTCCAAACTCAGCTCGAGTACTTCCTCCTTCAGCTCACCTTTGTCACCTTTGATCTGGAACAGGAAAGATTTCCCTCTATGCGCCAAATCCAGGCTGTAGAAAATGTTTGGGTGGAGAATCTTGAGAGCCAGCCGCTCCGTTCACAGGGGGAGAGTTCTGTGATCAACGGAAGGCGCATGCCATTTTCCATCCAGATCTAGGACCACCCTTTTAGACCTAGGATGTCCAATATGGTAGCTACTGGACACGTGCGGCCATTTACATTTAGATTAGTTAAAATTAAATACGTTTTGACTTAGTGATGTTTTCAACTTGCTGCTGGATTTATCAGGTTATTAAATACATATTTGATTTAAGGTATTTTTGACTTATGGTGGGATGTGGCCCCATGGTAAGAGGACAGGCATGTGAACAATTATAAAGTTCAGTCTCCTAGTCACAGGACCCACACTTCATGTGCTCAGTGGACACATGGCCACTGGCTACTGTATTGAACAGCGAAGATATAGAGCCTTCCCACCATTACAGAAAGTTATATTAGGCAGCCCTGTGTTAGACGTATAGTTACATGGCAATATGAGGAAGAATGTGGCTGGGCACGGTGGCTCATGCCTGTAACTCTTAGCACTCTGGGAGGCAGAGACAGGTGGATCTTTTGAGCTCAGAAGTTCCAGACCACTGAGCAAGAGCAAGAACCTGCCTCTACTAAAAATAGACAAACTAGGGCGGCCCCATATACTGAGGGTGGCAGGTTCAAACCCGGCCCCAGCCAAACTGCAACAAAAAAAATAGCCGGGCGTTGTGGCGGGCGCCTGTAGTCCCGGCTACTTGGGAGGCTGAGACAGGGGATCGCCTGAGCCCAGGAGTTGGAGGTTGCTGTGAGCTGTGTGACATCACGGCACTCTACCGAGGGCGATAAAGTGAGACTCTGTCTCTATAAAAAAAAAAAAAGAAAGAAAGAAAAGAAAAACTAGCTGGGCATTATGCCGGGTACCTGTAGCCCAAGCTACTTGGGACACTGAGACAGGAAGATTACTTGAACTAGCAGGTTGCTCTGAGCTAGGCTGAGGCCAAAGCACTCTGCCTCAAAAAAAACAAGGACTGGGCTTAGTGGCTCACGCCTTAAATCTTAGCACTCTGGGAGGCTGAGGCAGGCTGATTACTTGAGCTCAGGAGTTCAAGACCAGCCTGAGCAAGTGTGGGATCCCGTCTCTAAAAATAGCCAGGCGTCGTGGTGGCGCCTGTAGTCCCAGCTACTTGGGAAGCTGAGGCAAGAGGATCTCTTGAGCCCAAGAGTTTGAGGTTGCTGTGAGCTATACCATTGCACTCTACGAGGGGGACTGAGTCTGTGTCTTAAAAAAAATGATTTTGTGCAAAAGTAACCTTGTAGTCCTTTGAAGTTTATGGAAGAAAGAAAAAGGAAAAGATGTAACAGAAACCAATAGACTGCAAAGCATATAATATTAGCCACATGGCTCCTGGCAGAAAACGTTTGCCACCTCCTATACTGAGTGACCTTCGTGGACAGACCCAACCAACCGCTTTTTAAGGCAATTCATTTTCTGAAGAGTTCTGAGGGCTCATGACTCAGACACTGGGATATAACTCCGGTGCCCGCGCTTAGAGAACCCTGTAGGTGGACACGGGCAGCCAGACTGGTGGGAGGAGACTGGGGCCACTCGGCTGCATCACCTTTGCTCCCAACACAGACTCGGAAGCAGGCAGGGCCCTGTGTTCAGAAGGTGCAGAGCCAGTCCTTGGATCCGGAGTCTGCATGTTCCTGACTTGGCTTCAGGAATCTGATGAGTCACAGTTCCTGGCTATGTCCTCTTTGCCAGGAATTAATTCTCAAGGCCCCATGAAGGGGAGAACTGTGAGAGTCCCTGGTCCTAAGGGCTAAGGCCTCCATGTTACATTTCAGTTTGTCCTGTTTTTCTTTTTGTTCTAGCTGCTTCTGGTGGCACTTGAGGGATCTAGATTGGGTGGGCAGATAAAGGGACGGAGCTGGGGAGGCAGGACCCAACCTTCAGGGCCCAGGGCTGGGCCGGGCAGGTATCTAAACACAGATAGCAGCGCTGAGGCTGGCTGCAAAGTTGAAAGTTTCTCTTAAGGACTCTTCTTTCTGCTGCCCACTGACCAGGTATCCAGGGCCTCTGGACTTCCCCAAATCCTCTTTCAACCTTTCTCTAGGTTTTCGCCAAGTCTTAGCTACTCAAACGCACCTCTTCTTAACTATCTAACACGCTAGTTTTGGCAGCTCCCCACTCCCTTATTTATCCTTTTTTCTTCTCTCTGGGTCCCATTCTTTCCTCCAGGCTATTTTCAAAGTTCTGTTGTCTTTGGCTGCTGTATACACAACTGCCCTTAGCATAATCCAGTATGCCTCACCAATAAGAAAAATCTAAATTGACAAAACAAAAAATATTTGAAAGGCAAATCTTCCCTTTGTTTAAAAAAAACCAAACTTTCCCATATAAAAGACCAGTACTCCTGCCTTATGTTTATTATTACGCTGTACGGTCCATCATGGCAGCTGGTATTTGGGGGAGGGCCCCTAGCTGGTGGCAAGAAGATTCTTTCTTATATTTGCAGCTCATATGGCACAGTGGAGTGCACATCCTTGCCCCCATGCTGGCTCCTAAAAATATTTACTTTCCCTACCATCAAGCCTCAGCTCATTATCCTGTCACCTGGGTCATGATCAATGCGAGAAACAGGACCTTGGCTTACTTACAGCGATGGCTGGCTTGCTTCATTTGGTAGGGATGCATTTGGAGAAATTCACAAGTTATTCTCAAGGACGATGGTAGCCCAGCGCTGGCTCCCAGGGTCTTTGAATTAATAATAGTAATAAGCAGGGGCTTTGCACTTTTGCTCCATGCTGGAATTCTCAGCTGTTGTCACGTCCAGGAAAGCATCCAGGTTCCGAATGGAGATGGCAGTTCTGGGTAGAATTCTCTGAACTCGGCACTTAATGCAGAACACACAGGTACGAGACAGAAAGAGAGAGAAAATGACTAATAGAAATTGATGTACTAAAATTCGAGATGCAAATATACAGAGAAGCCAACCACTTGTGGGAATCCCCTGTGTTTAGAGTTCTGGATAAGCCTAGTACTTCCAAACTAGGTGGAACTAGTCACGCCTTCCACCAATAATTTGTGTCACTTGACTTTGGGTTTCTGTTTCCTCATTTAATGAGAGGATAGGGATTATATTGGTGCCAATAGGATTTTGGAGAAGATTGTATATATTTAGAATTAAGTACTGTGTATGGCACACAGCAGGTTCGGAGTGAATGTATTAGTGTTTCAGCACTTGTGTAGGGGTATGGGCCAGTGCAGTGTTTCTCAAAGTTTTTGAACTCTGGACATTTTAACATGCTGGTAAGACATTCAGATAAGCAGTGAATAATTTCTTCGTCTATGAAAGTCCCAAAATTGTATAGAATATACTTATACTAAACAATTTTTCAGGTGGCGCCTATAGCTCAAGTGGCTAAGGCACCAGCCACTCACACCCGAGCTGGCGGGTTAGAATCTAACTCAAGCCTGCCAAATAATGACAAATACTACCAAAAAATAGTCGGGTGTTGTGGCAGGTGCCTGCAGCCCTAGCTACTCAGGAGGCTGAGCCAGGAGAATCACTTAAGCCCAGTAGTTGGTGGTTGTTGTGAGCTGTTACAACACGGCACTCTACCCAGGGAAATAGCTTGAGGCTATATCTAAAAAAGAAAAAAAAAAATTCAGAATCCGAAAGTTTTTTTTTTTTAAAGACAGAGTCTCCACTTGGTGCCTGTAGCTCAGTGGCTAGGGCACCAGCCACATACACCAGAGCTGGGGGTTCAAATCCAGTTGAGGCCTGCCAGACAACATTGACAACTACCATCAAAAAATAGCTGGGCATTGTGGCAAGTGCCTGTGGTCCCAGCTGCTTGGGAGGCTGAGGAAGAGAATTGCTTAAGCCCAAGTGTTTGAGGTTGCTGTGAGCTGTGATGCCACGGCACTCTACCCAGGGGTGGCTTGAGACTCTGTTTCAAAAAAAAAAAATTTTTTGTATCCTGTTGCATTACAATCTATTGACCTGTCCTGAACTTTGGATAAATCTCTTAGCAGTGCATGATTCTGTAACAAGCATTGATCCTTTGGAAAATATCGGTTCACTGAGTTGTGAAGATCTTCCAAATGTTAATACCTTTCATGTGTATATAATATTAAAAAATCTCATTTGTTCATATCACAACTGGTCTCATTAGCAAAGCCTTTCTTTATTGATGAGCAAGCAAGCTCATGGTGGTAAACACAAGTTCCCCCTACATTTTAACTTTTGAAAGTTTCAATTTTGTCATTGAAAACAAATACTATCAGTTGTGTTCTTTGATGTGACCGGCTCGTTCATTTTCTAGAACACGTCTGCCAAATATTCAAGTCTAAATAACCCTAGTTTGTTCTTTCAAGTACAAATGGCATTGCAGGACAAAAGCAGCTAGGTTAGCCTATGACTCAGTCACACAAGTGCTTTTTCTTGGGACAATGATCATAATTGTTAAATTGTTATTCAGTAGAAGTACTTTATCATACTTCCCACTTCATACAGAATATTAAAATAAATACTTAAGAGTTGATTTAATAAAATTAATATTTTACTACTTTATCAAATACATTCTTTTTTTTTTTTTTTTGAGACAGAGTCATCACTCTGTTGCCCTGGGTAGACTGCCGTGGCAATGTCACAGCTCACAGCCACCTCAAACTCTTGGGCTCGAGCAATCTTCTTGCCTCAGCCTCCTGAGTAGCTGGGACTACAGGCACCTGCCACAACACCCAACTAGTTTTTTCTGTTTGTAGCCTTTGAATGTTTTTAGTAGAGATGGGGGTCTCACTATTGCTCAGGCTGGTCTCGAACTTCTGAGCTCAGGTGATCCACCTGCCTCAGCCTCCCAGAGTGCTAGGATTACAGGCATGAGCCACCGCACCTGGCTTATCAAATACATTCTTTGGGAAAACTGACTTAAAAAAAAAAAGAAGAAAGAAAAGAAGCTTTGATTTGAGTGTCTGGTGATGAAAAATGCTGTCATTACTAGTATACTTGGTGGCACTGCCTCTCACAGTGCCAGAAATTTCACCCACCACTGCTTTTTATCACTGGTGCAAATGTAAATGGAGTGAAAAGGGAAAATACAATATTATTTAGAGTCTTGGCATTTTCCAGGGGCCTGGGGACTTCAGTCTGAGAATTGCTGGTCTTGTGGGTGATGTGCCCACAGACAGACATTATATAGATCCAGCCTGCGCTCCCCTCACCTGTTCTAGCCTCTCTTTCCTTGGCAATTTGGGAAAATACCAAGGGCAGCTGGGACCTTGAGAGTTCTGCAATGCGGCTGTGCTGGGTGATGCTATTTCTGAGGCCTCACTCCCAGCATCCTTTGAAGCCTTCTCTGGAGTACTGAAGGGGCTTGAGGGATTCATGAGAATTCAAAAGCTTTGGGAGAATCCAGGAGACTCAGACGCTCCCGATCAAATCTCCACCTCTCCTGTCACCTCTCCTATTCGCTATGTCCAAGGGAGCTCAAACTTCTTTTCAGAATCTGGAACTGTTCTGCAGACCAAGTATATACTAGCTTCACAAGGATGTGGGCTAGAAGCGGCCCCAATGCTGACTATGCTTTGGAGTAGAATAGCAGTGGCACAGGTGAATTGTTCTGCACTGTCAGAACTCTGCGGTGAGGCATTCTACATTCTATGGGTAGACCCACTAGCACACTGGCCTATCAAAGACAATAGAACAAACATGCCACTGAGAATAGTGTGGCCGGAGGTGAGAAATGCTTTTTTTTGAGACAGCGTCTCATTTTGTCATCCTCGGTGGGGTGCTATGGCATCACAGCTCACTGCAACATCAAACTCTTAGGCTCAAGTGATTCTCTTGCCTCAGCCTCCCAAGTAGCTGGGTCTACAGGTGCCTACCACAATGCCTGGCTATTTTTAGAGACAGGGTCTCGCTCTTGCTCAGGTTGGTCTCAAACCTGTGAGCTCCGGCAGCCCACCCTCCTCATCCTCCCAGAATGCAGGGATTACAGACGTGAGCCACCGTGCCCGGCCTGGAAATGCTATTCTAAAACATTCTTTTGCACAGCAGGCTCAGTCCCTTCTCAGGGACACAGAATGTAGTCTCAGAGCAGCCTGAGACGTAGCATTTGAATATGGTTGCGTGCCAGGTGCTATACAGAACACAGGGAATTCTAACACAGCCTGCAGGATTTAAGGTCAAATATGTGAACACAGAAAAAAATGAACATGAAAAGCTTACCCTAAGCTAGGGGAATCCATACTCTTTGGTTAGGTTTTAAGGTATAATGGGGTTAAGTGAGGCCTTAATAATAAAGAGTTCATCAATAGATTTCAGAGTGAACAGTGGAAATTTTCTTAAGGATAAGAAGAAAAAGTGGAGAAAGTAGGTGGCACCTGTGGCTCAATGGGTAGGGCACTGGCCCCATATACCAAGGGTGTCAGATTTGAACCCGGCTCTGGCCAAACTGCAACCAAAAATAGCCGGGCGTTGTGGCGGTTGGCTGTAGTCCCAGCTACTCGGGAGGCTGAGGCAAGAGAATCGCCTAAGCCGGAAGTTGGAGGTTGCTGTGAGCTGTGACTCCACGGTACTCTACCGAAGATGACATAGTGAGACTCTGTCTCTAAAAAAAAAACAAAGAAAAAAAAAAGTGGAGAAGGAGAGTGGGGAGGGTGGACAGGTCAAGGCAAAGGAGTGAAGTGGAGCAGGACTAGCAGCCCCTGGGCGTGGGGGGACTAGAGTGGTCCCAGAGTGAGCAGCCCCGGGGTGCATGTGGCCCCAGAGTGAGCGGCCCTTGGGCGCATGTGGCAGAGTGTAACAGAGACAGAAAGAGCGAGGCTTCCATCTGGAACCTGCTCTGATTCTCACTCCTGCACAAATCAGCTATGTGCCCCTGGCCAGCATTTCTGGATTTGTGTTTTATCTGTCTTGTTACATTAAATGAGATTCCGTGTATCCAGGACCTGGTAGATTGTAGAGCAGCGGTTCTCAACCTGTGGGTCGTGAACTCTTTGTAACAGTGAAAATGCATCAGGGCATAAGGAAGGCTGGGAACCACTGTAACATAGAAGGTCGAGGATGTGCGTTGTCTGGCATGAGTTGATGGCTAGCCTGTTTGCTATCTTACCTTTCTCATCCACATTTCTCATCATTTAAATACCCATGTCCCCCAAAATAAATAAATGCAACAAAGCAACAACATCAAAAACTCAAAACCTCGGCCTTTGCTTACACCTAGAATTTACTCCCTTGAGATACTGCTTCGGAGGCCGGCCGAGGCAGGATGATCCTTTGAGCTCAGGAGTTTGAGACCAGCCTGAGCAAGAGTGAGACCTTGTCTCTACTAACAATGGAAAACACTAGTCGGGCTTTGTGGCAGTCACCTATAGTCACAGCTACTCAGGAGGCTGAGGCAAAGGAAGCTGTTGAGCCCAGGAGTTGGAGGTTGCTGTGAGCTATGATGCCACGGCGCTCTACCAGGGTGACAGCGAGACCGTCTCCAAAAACAAAAACAAAAAAAGGCAAACTTGTCAAAGTAATTCATTTATTTGGTGTGTTAGTTGGACGTTGAAAAATGAGAAAATCATGAATTGGCCATGAATGAATCCAATACCCAGGCAGTTAATTAACAAGGTACATGAACTCAGGCTCCACTGTCCATGTGCACGGCAGCCGTGAACGTGAGCTGCTGGGGCTTCTGCCCTGGGGGCCGTGACTGAGTGTTCCAGTGGTCAGCAGGGTAGGACACATGAGTACCCAGTGCAGAGTGGAACGGGCTGCATGACGCAGGAGAGGTACTCATAGGAGACTCCTGCAAAGGGGACACTTACCCCTGGCACCCAGGCCCTTTGGAGGATCTGCTCCTGTTGGGTCTGCCTAAAGAAGGGCACAGGAGCGTCCAGGCGTGGGCTATGGAGAGTCAAGTGAGACAGACTCCCCAATTAGAGTAAGGCTGAACAGCCAGGAGGAGGAAGGGCGGAGATGGGAAGAGGGATGGAGAGGAAAATGGGCCACAGCTGGGGGGTGGGGGTGGGGGAGAGCAGATTAGACCAGGAGGGAACTTACGGGTCTGAGAAGAGGTTCAGCTGGGGTGAAGAGTTGGTCACTGGCCTGAGTAGCAACAGGAAATCCTGGGTTTTCAGGACAGCAATGGCTTTGGGGCCAGTTGTTGGATCTTTATTCTATCTCAGGTCCCTCATCTGTAGAATCTGGACACTCATAACATCTGCCTGACTTCTGCTCTGGGTTGTTTGACATGTCACTGCCACCAGTCAAAATAGAATGACAGCAGTTGCCTTGCCCCCACGCCCATCACTTCTCTCCGGGGAAGCGAGGCAGGAGCAGAAGGGGAAGTATGGGAAAGAAGAGGGAAAAGAGAGGCCAGGTGAAGGCGAGAAGGCGGGTGAGCTAATTGAGGTAGAGGGTGAGCTGGGGAGAAGTGTTGTGAAAGCCAGGGAGCTGAGGGTAGGGCTGGAGGGCGGGGAGGCCCCGGCGCCACGCCCCAGCAGGCAGATAACCGGGCATTTCTGATATCCACCCTAACTGATTAGTCAATCAGACCTTGGAGCTGTGAAGTCAATTGCCCTTAGTCACAGAACTAACCCAAAGCTTCTGTAACAGGAGGAGACTGAAAATAAGATGGGACCCATCCATGAAAGGTAGGGGAGGCGAAAAAGTTACAACATAAGGGGTTTGGTGCTTTGAAAATGTGAAGATCTGCTTTGTCTCACGTTCTAGGAGCTTGGACTTGGCGAGCTGTCAGTTCTTTGAGGTGATTTTTGTGGTTCTAGACGGTTTAATTTTATAGACGAGAAAATAGGGTCAGAGAGGTTAAGATATTTGCTCACGGTCACACAGCCGGAGTGTAGGAAACTCATGACCGTGGTTTAAGTTCAGTTTGCTTTCCATCTCCCCAAACATCTTGAAGGTATGAAAGTCAGGATTCTGAGTGCTCTTGAGCACTGGGGTAGGGGTGGGGACGAGTGAATGGGTTATCTTATTTGCCTAACCTGTCTGTGTGTGGTTCCAAAGCCAAAGCCAAACTCTCTCTTCTTCTCTAAATGGACTTGGCCTCCTTTCAGCAACCAGGCTCGATGGTAGCTAAATAATTCAACTTTCTCCTTTCTCGGACTGTGTCACTCAGAGCTCCAAGGGCACGTAGTTGTGTTTTCTCACCTGGCCTCAAGTCTCTGGCAATCTCCATGTGTGGTTTCTGTAAAACCAGGCAGACCGACGATCCCTGGACACCTTCTCTTTATCTTCTTAACCCTGGTGGTACCGAGAGGCACCTGACACTCTGGGTATGCTAATAGTTTGGTGCCAGCCAGTTTCTGTTATCCTGCAGTTGTAATTGTTAACTTGAATGGAATGTAAAACTTCTGGTTTGGAGCAGAGTTGGTTTTTAACTGTGAATAACTTGAGGGATATAGAAAACTGGGAGTATCCCTTGTTATCGTGGAAAATGGAAACTTTCGTGAGTTGCATCGTCTCTGGTAAATGTGGTAAATGTATAGATGCCACCTGGTGTCTTCAGAGTCACTGGCATAGATGCCACCTGGTGTCTTCAGAGTCACCGGCGAACTCTACCGTTCATCAGCTCTTGCCTTTGACACTTTTTTAGTTCGGCAAGCCAAGACTCGTTTGAGGATTAGAACAATGAGCTTATCATAATGCCACCTTAAAAAAGAAAAAACAACCTCTGTGCTTCCAGAATCAGGGTTTATTTCTATGAGCCCTTCCTCCCACTCTCCCACCATCGGAAAGTTTAGACGTTCCCCTCTCCCTTAAGGGGAAGTGTGGAAATAGACCCGGCTTGTTCATTTTCATTACTGTACATTATACGATATCTTTTCGACCATTATATTGTGTTCTTTCAATGGTGTTTGCTCTGAGGGTGGGACAGAAGGCTGTTTAGTGTCTCGTAAAACATTTACCAAAAGCACTGAGCCATGGTTCGGAAGGGCATTCCGTTGCCAGAGTGTGGGAGGAGAAAGCGAGCAGGGGAAAGAGAAAGCCAGGTGTCTGGCAGGTATGTGCTTCCTACTGTAGCGTTTATTAATATTTAAAATTCAGATGACACAGAATTCGGGTTCTCTTCTGCTGAAGGGGCAGGGATGGTAAAAAGAGAAGACGGGGCAAAAGGGATTTCTCTGCAAACTCTACTTCTCAGTGGCTCCGAGTCCCTGGAGAATTGCGATCTTCGGTTTCCATCAGGCGTTGTTTTTGATTTTGCCAGAGGGACCGGTGTGTCCCAGAGATTGAGGTAAAATCCTGCACCTGCGTTTGAGGTTTTACCGGGGGCTAAATCAGATGTTCGTGTTCACTTGAGCACGGAGTTGGGAGCCAAGGTGCCGGGTTTCTAGGAGGCCATGTGTGACCTTGTGATTTGCACTTCCGTGTACGGCTGACTCACTCCATTTAAAGGTTTTGCTAAATGGTGGCTCTGGTTGCGTGAAAATACTTTTAAACTTTCTCTCCCCCGCCCCCACCCTGATTCTGTTAAATTTAGACAAGATAACAACAAATTAAAGGTCAGCTTGAAAGACTGCCTCTTATTCCCAAATCTGTGTTTTTAGAACACAGCATAAGAATGACTTTTCGTATGCTGGTCATGGTTTTGGAGAAACTGATGGGTAAATACTTCTTGGGGATACTAAATCTTTATATTCTAACTTTCGGTGGGTAGAAAATAGGAGCACATGGGCTAACTATAGGAACTTAATCAAATGTTTATATATGATAAGTTATAATAATGAGGTTCCAGACACAGATGGCTATACCTGTGTTATTAACGGATAAAACCCAAACAGTAAGTGGGAAAATCTAGGAGAAGAATAGCTCAGCAGATTTCTACAATCGTGGGTTCCTGGGGAAAGGTGTTTGTAATGTAACTTGCGTAGGGAATCTTTGGCCTGTTACCGTGTCTCACAGCAGGGGACGTAAGTGTAAAGTCAAGGAGCTCCTCAATTGTGCAAGGACATGATTTTGGTACATTTTTTTGCCCGGTGTCAGCTGGCAATAACAAGCCAATGGTCTTTCTAGTCTGGGTGAAATGGCTGGGAGAAATGATCGTTTCAGAATTGGAAGGAACGTCCTCCCTGGGACGAGCTCACCTCAGGCTTTGTCTATTTAGTCAAATAGGATTAAATCTAACAACCATGGAGGCCAAATGATGTTGAGTTTGCTGGAGGGATGGCACATATCTCTGATATCTTTTTATATATATCAGAAAACTAAGTCTAGAGGGCGGCGCCTGTGGCTCAGTGAGTAGGACGCTGGCCCCATATACCAAGGGTGGCGGGTTCGAACCCGGCCCCAGCCAAACTGCAACAAAAAAATAGCCGGGCATTGTGGCAGGCGCCTGTGGTCCCAGCTACTCGGGAGGCTGAGGCAAGAGAATTGCCTAAGCCCAAGACCTAGAGTTTGCTGTGAGCTGTGATTCCACAGCACTCTACCGAAGGCAACAAAATGAGACTCTGCCTCTTAAAAAAAAAAAAAGAAAAGAAAACTGAGTTTAGCAACAAATCATTTCACTGCTGTGACCACTGAAAGTTTATGTAACTTCTGACAAATGGATTAACCTTTTCTTACCTCTTTTTTAAGATTTTTACTTGTTATATCTATTTTCCTGTCATATAGACCTACTTAGATTGCTTAAGAGTCTGTCAAGCTTTTTGACTTCCCGTGATAGGACACAAATCCCAAATAGAGACCTTGGCCAGTGAAAGAACTCATTCTCTATAGTAGATCGATACTGTAAGTCTGCAGTTTATCAGAGGAAACTGAAAGACTGGGGAAAAGTCTGAAAACAAATCATTTCTAGATACTTGTTACTCCTTTGCCCCCTTTATTTCATCAGGAAAGCCTGTATTTTATGCCATCTCTTCATTTATTTTTTTCACATTTCAAGTTCCAAAGATCCGCATGGGAACTCTAAAGAAACTAAGATTGTTAAGGGCTGTATTTACCCCTCTTGTTAGGGGGTTCTTAGAGTTCCCTGATAGTTTGTTGATGGATCAAGTTACTTGTCAAAGTAAGCCCTGATTAACTTCATCCACCTCTCTGGCATTGTAAGCTCTGCTGCTGTTAAATGTGATATGATAATAAAGTTTGTATGTCAGGTTGGCTTTATAAGGCATAGAACTGAGTAACATCCTCATAAGTTCTTGATGTATAAAATGTCATTAAGGTGAAATCTCTGGGGACAATGGAAGGCCCCAAATTCAATGGTTTTTTGCAATATGAGATAATGCCCAAGGAGGCCTGTTTTGGCCTTCCTGCACAGAGCTGTTGTGACTTTGCTAAGGCTTAGGTGGGTGACAACCTTTCAAGGTGATGCTGGTGACTGTGCCAGAGAAGTCACATGCCTAGTGGCTTGGGGTCAGAACTACACAAGCAGCCCAGAGGAGCCTTCATGGAGACTTGGGCCATTTGTGACTGGCTTTGTTTTTGCAAGATAAAATGAAAAATTGAATATGTATAGGTTAGCTAAGTGGTAACTAAAAATTTTCCACTTGTCCAAATGATTCAGGGACTTAGGTAAGGCAAAAAAATAGTGTTCATAGCGGCCAAAGTCAATGCCATAAATTCCGCCAGCACCTCATTCAGTGACTCTCAACTGGTTTAAACATTTTTCAGTAAAATCTCTGGTCTCTTATTGCATAATAAATTCAGAACTCTGCCTTCTCCTCTTTACCTGGCTAATGACCATTCATTTGTTCATTCAAAAAATACCAAGGGCTCCCTTTTGCCTGGGCTCTTATCTCTCAATTCTCAAGTGTCACTTCTTAAAGGTGACCTTCCCAGACCCCAAGGGAGGTCTTATCTTTTTTGCCTTCAAGACACACATCATGCTTGTTTTATACTTTGCTCTTCTGCTAAAATATAAGCTTCCTTAGGTCATGGACCATAAGTGTCTTGTTCTCCACTATATCCAGTGCATGGCACAGCCAGATGTTCAAAAGACATGTAGCCAGTATATGAATAAATGAATGAAAGAAACCACAGGACAGAGGTGGTTAGAGACAGGCATGTAAGAGGTGAGGATCAGCAGCACAGAACAGGCAAAAATGACTTCCCCGGGTAGGAGCAAGGGCCTCTGAAACATAACTTCATCTCGGCTGAGCTGGATTACACCAGTTTCTACAGATGACCCTGGCATGCTTCATAGCCTCTGTTAAAATAGTAGTGAGAACATATTATTGTAGAAATATTTTTACCCAAGAAAGCAATAGTTTTCTTGCTTAAATGGATAAATTCAACAACCAATCCTGAGACACCAAGGAAAAGTATATCCTTCATGTAAATGTGAAAGAGACTGGCAGAAAGAATCAGAAAAAAATTTAAGATTAAGTCAAAAAAGTCCTTTGAAAAAATTATTGTAGGCTTGGTGCCTATAGCTCAGCGGCTAGGGCGCCAGTTACATACACCGGAGCTGGCGAGTTTGAATCCAGCCCGGGCTGGATGCCAAACAGCAATGACAACTACAACCAAAAAATAGCCGAGCGTTGTGGTGGGCACCTGTAGTCCCAGCTACTTGGGAGGCTGAGGTAAGAGAATCGTGTAAGCCCAGGAGTTTGAGGTTGCTGTGAGCTGTGACAGCACGGCACTCTACTGAGGGTGATATCATGAGACTCTGTCTCAAAAAAATAAATAAAATGCACAACTCATAAGTACATAGTTTGATGGATTTTTGTATGTATTGTCTGTGCAGCTGTGTAAGTGCCACCCAGAGCAAGGTACAGAGCATTTTCAGCATCCCAGAGAGCTCCCTTGTGCTTCTCTTCCTGTCACCTACCTGTAACAAATAACCACTATTCTGACTTCTTTTTTTTTTTGAGACAGAGCCTCAAGCTGTCACCCCGGATAGAGTGAGGTGGCATCACAGCTCACAGCAACCTCCAATTCCTGGGCTCAAGCGAGTCTCCTGCCTCCGCCTCCCAAGTAGCTGGGACTACAGGCGCCCACCACAACGCCCGGCCATTTTTTGGTTGCAGCTGTCATTGTTGTTTGGTGGG
>CAUYRH010111312.1:0-13404 GCA_963574655.1 Perodicticus potto | reverse complement strand
CTTGGGAGGCTGAGGCAAGAGAATCGCCTAAGCCCAAGAGCTGGAGGTTGCTATGAGCTGTGATACCACAGCACTCTAACCAGAGATAAAGTGAGACTTTGTCTCCAAAAAAAAAAAAAGTGTGTGTGTGTTTGTGTATATGTATGTATGTATATATATATATATATATATATATATATATATATATATATATATATATATAATAATTTAGTCTTTTAGATTTCTTAAACCCTTTTCTTAAAATGAATACACATGGATGTTATGGGCAATGATTCATTGGTATTTTCACTCTTGCTCTTATAATCTTGTGTTTAAACCAAGATCTGGGAGGACAGTTCTTGTCTTCACTCAGCTCTGCCAGCCTGGCTCACAATCTGCGGGGACCATTTGTACTCATTACTCAGAAAAGACTCTGCTTTTCTCTCCTCCAGAACTGAAGTAATGAGCCAACTCATAGTTTTGGGACTCCATCTCAGTTCTCCATTTGTTTTAAATCAAAAGCATAGAGACCACCACTCAATCAATAGCAGAGAATATCTGCTCCTAGGGAATGTGCAAATCTGTGGTCACAGATCAAATCTGTGACTTCCAATTTAAACTGCCAATCACACTTGCCTTCTGAAGGAAGGCTCAATGGAATAGGATGTAAGCCAGTAGGATTTTCTCTTTTTAAGCATTCTTTATAATACTAGGATTTACCAAGGGCTAAAATTAGAGAAGAGATAAAAGGAAGGCATAGTTTCCCATTATATTTTTACCAAGAATCCACATTTTGATTCAACTTGTATTTGTTGAGTACCCACTAGGGACCAAGTACTATTTCTTTAGTTTGATCTGCTCTTAGATAAGGGCTAGAGGATCATCTATTCGAAAGAGTTAGGTTTAACTTGGTGTAGGGAACTCTTCTCCAGGATTAAAAAGAGATTGACATTCATGTATTTACTAGAGTCATTCCTTACCCATAAATGGAATAGATGGTCATCATTTGGTAATAAGAAAAAGAAAACAACAAATCTTTCAAAGTTATTTATCCAATGGCTAAAATGTCCACCATTAAGAAAAAAATCCACTTGCTTGAGTTACTGCACATACTGTCCATGAGTGCTTTAAACGTATAAATATCTTTGGGAGAGCACATGAATCTGTCTTCATCATATAGACTTTTGCTCTGGATGAGTTTTACAGATTAATTCTGGAAAGTGAAGATAAAGACACCACATGTGGAAGGCTTTTTGCAGAATGCAGTGTGTTGATCAAGATGAGGCAGCATAATGGAGTGTTTGGAAAGACACCTGTCTGTTCTGAGGTCACTCAGGTAAGAGAAGATCAATGAGAAAACACCAAGATTAAGGAAGAGATGTGTGGATGGAATGGTTTCTGTATGCCTAGAAAATCAACATTTGGATACTCAGCCATTTGTCCTAGGGATACTCCATGACCTAAGTCAGCTTAGCTCTTCTTCACAGACTTTTTGGATGGTCAGAGTCATGTTCAATACTTAGTCTGGTGTTGTATAAAACTCAGGAGTTTAGGAGCGTAGGAATCATTGTCAGGTTCAAGCCCTGACCTCATTATTTAGCATCCGTCTTTAGGCAAATCACTTGACCTCTTGGAGCCTCAGCTCCCAATCTGTGACGAAGGATAGTAACACCAGGATCTTAACATTGGGGGAAGATGTGTCATCCTCACATTTGGAAATAGAATTGTAGCATATCATTTACATTTCAAGTTTTAATAAATTATAACACTAAAATTTTAATGGATATATTTAAAAATATTTAATGTATAAACAATTTGATAAGTTTTGACGTATCTGTGAAACCACCACCATCACAATCAGAATGATGAACTTAAGCATTATCCCACAAAGTTTTTTCATATGCCCTTGGAATCGCTTCCTCCTGATTTTTCCAGCCTCTCCTTCTACCCAATTCATTTAACAGTTAACTCTCAGGTGCTTAATGAGAATAATGCAAATAAGTGACAAGTTCCATCAGGATGGGGGTGTTGAGCAGTTGGCTAAGTTCATGCAGTATTTAAGAGCCCTTTGCCACATCATACCTAGTACAAACAACTGAAATATATAACTTAGCAACATCCAGAATTAATCTGTGTCATGCACCTTTAATACTGTGTGTAACTAGTCACAACTGACTGCTTGATATGAGTTCAGGACAAATGCAATGATGGATATGAAAGTTACTTGTAAACCATAATGTACTATATTAACAAAAGGTATACTTTTTATTGTGGGTCACTATTCCTCATGTAGCTCAAGCATAGCTATGCAAAGGAATTGTTTAGTGTCACACACAGCCTCTCTGAATCTCATACTGGTCCTTAATTAGACGTCCCTGTGAGAGCTCTGTTATACTTACTGACTTGATAAAATTGCTTTGCATTAGCTTTGAGTAAACAAAACTAAAACAATCACAGGGGACTCCATTAGTGTTTTTTGGGCAGAGTGAAGTAGGAATAAGTCATAATTGAGATGTTACTTAGACTTTTAATACCAGACTTGAATATTTGGTAAGCAAAATCAACCATGAATATTTCCTTACTCTGTTTGGGAGATAATCGTCAGCTAATATTTAAAATTTAAAAGTCTCTTTTATGAAAAGTAGCGGTTCAAGGATAACAATATAAAGTGAGTACCACGAACCCATCATGAGTTCTTGGAGTCTGTATGTCATAAGTCAAGTATTTTCCATCTAGGAAGGTAAGACAAAGCCATCTACAACATTAATTCCATTTCAAGGTTTTCTCCCTAACCTATGAAAGCAATAAATATCTAAAAAGTACAGAAAAACCACCTTAACCATTAACCAATTGTGGTAGAATAATTTATGGTTGAAGAATTTATAAGGAAAAGATGAGGGGACTAAAATTCACCTGAAAGCAAGTGTATTTTCCAAAGTTCTTATAAATGTATATTTAGACATGCAGATAAATAAAAAAAGATTAGATTAGAGAATGTCAAAGATCTTAAAATGGCACTAAGATAGCTCTGAACCTAGTAATCATGAATACTGTATAATGCATGTCAAGTAAGCTTTCACACAAAGATGACTTCCTGAGAAGGCACGTGGGTAAGGGAAGGGAAGAGAGGAGAATTGTGGTTGGGGAGGGCCATCCTTGGCACCTCCTCCCCTGTCTCCCGGATGTGCACACTCCAGGGTCTGTTCTGGAAGGCTCGTCCCCTGGTTTTGGCTTAGCTGTGGCCTTGCAGCTCTCTATCAATGGGAATGGTGCTTCCTGAAGAGCTTGGTACTCTCGAGTGAGTTTTCTCCTCCTTCGCAAACCAAATACTTGGCAGGCCAAGCGGACTCTTGCAGAGATCACTTTGCTCCTCTTTGTAGATTGTCATTGATTCTTGAAATTCAATCCTTTTTGGATTTTGCTTTTTTATATGTGTTCAAAGTGGAGACTTTAAGTGCTAAGTTTTAATCAATGGATTCCTTTGGAAGATTTTTGTCACCTTCCTATATTCTTTGATCAAAGCTTTGTAGTCCTTGGGAGGGCTGGGTGATGAGCAAATACCACTGCACGATTCGTTACTACCATAAGTTTGCAGGTGGAGGGGACAATGGAGCGTTTAAAGCTCTTCTGTCAGAAAGAGTCACTTTTAGCAATTGTGAAACAGAGCTTGTTTCCCTCCATCAAGCCCTCTCCTAAATGCCTTCATGCCTTGTCTCATTTAATAGTCATGCCCAGTGAACTTGGCAGTGTTTGCTGTTATCTCAGTTTTACATGTGGCAAATGGGAACAGCAGAAACGAAAAGTAATTTGCCCAGAATCATATGCCAATTGGCAGATGAGGTCTGTGTGTATCGACAGCATTCTGATCCCAAGCCCTTCCCTGGTCACTGTGCCATTGGGCTGCCCTCTTGTAGCTATTCAGCACATTGTCCTGGAGATCACAAACCCCACACCTGATCTATGCCTCTAGTCACTGCCCAGGACTGGTATCTCAGAGATAATACTATTGAATTACTTCCCGAAGATACCAAAGCACCATGAAATATTGTACAGTCGTCTGTATTCATGAGAAGGCATCAAAATGGTCTTTGGCCTAGGTAGAAATATATGACAGAATGAAGGTAAAGTGAGCACCCAAAGATCCCTCTGGCCTCACAAGATTCTCTCCTAAGATGACTTAGAGTGACTTTCATGCAGTGACCCATAATTCAAGTGGTTGTAGAAAACGCACACAGAAGTCAACCTTCAAAAGACTCAAAATTTCTTGGAGGGCTTGCAGACAGGCTTCTTTACCTGTTATCTTTAAGACCTACCCCTCTTTAGTAACTGGTGAGTACTTTAAGAAAGAGCACCAGTTAAACGACCTAAGTCTAGGATCTGCCGCTTTTTATAGTTGACCTTGGCCTCATTTGGCCTTGTTATAGGTAAATGTTAATAATTATTTATTTTAATAGCATTAGTATAAACGCTTATTATAAATAAATAATATTTATTTTTGGCTTCATATAATCTCTATTTTTTTTTCATTTCTTCTGCCTCACTTTTCTTTTCTTTTTTTTTTTTTTTTTTTGATACAGAACCTCAAGCTGTCACCCTATCCGTAGCATCACAGCTCACAGCAACCTCCAATTCCCGGGCTCAAGCGAGTCTCCTGCCTCCGCCTCCCAAGTAGCTGGGATTACAAGCGCCCACCACAATGCCCGGCCATTTTTTGGTTGCAGCTGTCATTGTTGTTTGGTGGGCCCGGGCTGGATTCGAACCAGCCAGCTCAGGTGTACGTGGCTGATGCCTTAGCCCTTTGAGCCACAGGCGCTGAGCCTTGTCTTACTTTTCTTATCAATCTTGTGACACTCTGTGTACTATGCTGAGCCTCTGGAATACATTTTATTTAACAAGGCAAGAGAAAAAATGGACTGTTTCATAGCTCTTTTGGAGAACAAATGAGATAATATGAAAATACTTTTGAAACAATAAAATGCTACATAAATGCACTGTAACTACCGTTTATTGTTTTTTCTTTTTTCTAGAAGGCTGTTTCCTCCAATCTGTGCCTAACAAGTTTTCTGTCTTTTTTTCAAATATTCTAATATTTGTTTGGGTTCTAGTTACTTTTTCTCTGGGAATAAATGTTAATTGTTCTGTGATTTAAACAAGTTAATTTATTTTGTGTGTGTTCCTGACCTGCTCCAGTATTATAATGCCTCCCCCCACTCCCCCAACTCCCCCCACCCCCCCACTCCTCCCACCCCCGTAGGATTTCTTTCATCTTTAAGCCTACATGCTAGCCTTACTTTCTGGAATAATCTAAGTCATCCTTTTTATTTGCTTTCATAAAATGAGAAAGTTCAGAGCTGTTTGATTACATTTTAACCATTTTATTTCCATTCACTTATAGAAAAGGAGCCATTACTCATTTTCTGTGATCAGAATATAATCAAGTTTTTACCCTGAAGCGATTCAATATTGTTGGGAAATAATTCTGTTTATGAGCCTGTCACAGAAGAATGCATTTCAGTCTGGGCAATTCTTTGAGAAAAGTGCCCAACAGGGCAATAGAGGTTGAGAAAGTGCTCTAATTGGGACACTTAGCTCTTTACCATTCATGACTTTGCAGAATGAAGTAACATATTGTGTTATTTAAGTCTCAAAGGAAGTGAACAGAAAGGCACTTCCTTACACAGGCTGGGAAAATGAGATTACTTCAATATATCCTTTGTGTAAGATGTTTTAAAACAGTGTGGATTTTACTCTTTTACATTGTCTTCTTACTAAGAATTATGAGAACTTTAATGTGGATAAATACAGGTAATGATTCAACAATGTTAATAAAACACAATAAAATCAAATATATTTGAATTTGGTAAGAAAGTCAAATCGAAACATTTCTAAATGAAATTTAAAAAGATCTTATTAAGTCATGAATTTATTTCCCTGCCATGACCCAAATAAAATCAGAAGACAGATAAGCAGAAAATAATAATACTGAAAAAAAGATTCAAAATTGCAACTATGATGCTTCCCAAAGGTAACCGAGCTGCCTTATTAGTTAGTTGACAGCTTTGAGACTGTGTGTCTTTCTCACAAGGCCACGATCAATGCCGGCATAATTTCCTTTTTAATGGAGTGATAGGAATCTGCTTCTCCAGGGTTTAAGAGGATTCACTTTTATCACATGTTCATATTCACCCAGTTTAATTGATGTTTAGACAAAGCTAATCTCTTTAACAGAATTGTTCAACACTTTGTAAAAGGAGAACAGTGAAGACACGTGGTGCAATTCGGACAGCCACTGGCCTCTCTAGAATGGCTCAGTTTGCGGGGTTATTACAGAGAGGCACCCCTACCCCCTGCCCCCCCGCCCCACCCCCTACGGCCCTTCCCTGCACCTCTGTCCCTTAAGCTGGCGAAGGTCACAGGCAGGGTTGGAGCTCTCCAGGATGACGGAGGCAGGGAAACCCATCCCCACAAAAGAAAAGCCAGGCCTCTGGGCTGACTTCTTGCTGCCCCAGATGTGGCCCCACACAAACTCTTCCTCCCCTCTCCCCTCCATCGCTGCCCCTCTTTCTCCTCTTCTCCTCCTTGAACAAATGGAGGCTTTACACCAAGAGTTCCACTGGAAAGACTCTAAGGCCACCAGAACCTTCCAGCAAGCTGTAGAATCTTCCTTCCCCCCCTGTAAAAGAGGCCTCCAACCGCTGTGGGTGCAGATGGCATCTTTGCATTGCACAGGCGGGCTGGTGTCGCCTTTCCATAAACCCAGCCCCGACCACTCCACTCCTGGTCTCCTCCTTGACCTGCCGGAGGCCTTTCAGTGGGTAAGACTCGTCTAAGCTGCAGGAGGAAGAAAGACGGTTACTGAGCAGAGTGAAATTGAAAACTGCCCTCCTATGGCTCTGGACACCCCAACAAGTAATTCGATCTTTAAGTTTTTATTTCCTCCTCTATAAAAAAACAGATATTAACAGAACCAACTCCTAGGGTTGCAGTGAAGATTAAATGAAAGAATTAAGTAAGATACTTAGCAGAATGCCTGTAGTTCAGTTGAAAGTGGAAGTTACTATTGTTTGATTATTCTGCCTTTTTGTTTCTTTTGTTGTGCGGCCCTAACCTTTTGCTAATATCCTGTGCTGTTGATGTAAAAATGGGTAGCAATGTAAGCGTGATGATTGGGTTTTCATACGCATGCGTCAGATGTGCCTCCCACAAATCTTGTTACCACGTCGGCACATTACCAATCTGACATGAAAAAAAAATGGGTAGCAATGGATCTTCCCTTAGGGATAAAAGAATTTATAATACCAGAATTGTATAGACCTCTTAAAAAATGCACACTTCTTGGCTCCGCGCCCCTAGCTCAGCAGTTGTGGCGCTGGCCATATACACCGGGGCTGGCAGGTTCAAACCCAGCCTGGGCCCACCAAACAACTACAACAAAGAAATAACCAGGCATTGTGGCGGGCGCCTGTAGTACCAGTTGCTTGGGAGGCTGAGGCAAGAGAGTTGCGTGGGCCCAAGACTTTAAGGTTGCTGTGAGCTGTGAAGCAACGGTACCCTCACTTCTCATAAATAAATAAATAGAAAAGAAAATACATACATCCACACACAATATACTTAATATTCTCTCTCTCTCCCCCTTTATCTCTATTTTCTATCTAATTTTTTGCTAGTGCAATATGCCTGGGCCTAGCCTCTTTAACCATAACATTGGCAAGATGCTGACTTGGGATAAACATGAGCCCCCGGGGTAGGACTCAGTTATAGGCCCCTGAGGGCCCCTCCCAATCTAACCTGTTTCAGCACCATTACTCCCAACAACCTCCCCCTCTCTCTGCCCCTGATTCAAGGAACCCCAGAGGGAGGGAGCAGCTCAGGTGTTCCTCCAAGGTGAAGCAGATGAGGAATAAGGCAAACCTGAGTTAGCACCGGAGAGGAAGCTACTTGTGATAGAATAGGACTAGGGCCTGGGGCCCCAAATTGTGCCTGTGGTCATAGAGAGAGGTGGCCATGTTTCCTTGCCAAGGTTGGTAGGGCTTGTGTGCAGTAAGGAGGACGGACTCAGCTGAGCAGGCCAGGCCCCACCATGTGGGAGACAGAGCCAACCCCACCAAGACTGACTGTGCCCACTGTGGAGTGTGACTCTGAGAAGGGACAGACTCAGCTAAGCAGGCCAGGCCCCACCATGGGGGAGACAGAGCCAACCCCACTAAGATTGACTGTGCCAAGCAGGGTGTGTGACTCTGAGAAGGGACAGAGTCAGCTGAGCAGGCCAGGCCCCACCATGGGGGAGACAGACCCAGCCCCACTGAGGCTGACTGTGCCCACCAGGGCGTGTGACTCTGAGAAGGAGAATAAGGCAGGTGGAAAAGTCATAGGTTAGAAATGAATGAAGTTAGCATGAAGGGCACAAGTTCTTTGGAGTGGGTACCAAAGAACTTCCCTGCCCTCCAGGGCCCTTGGCTGGGCCTTGAGAATAACTCACAGGCATGGGTCTCTTTTTGCTCAGCAAGGTGAGCCCCTAGTGGGTTTCTCAGCAAGGGCACAGTCCCCTTCACCCTGTTTCTCTCCTCCCTTTCCCCTTACCAAAAGCTCTTTACTACATTATATGCTATAAAAATTACAATCATATTTAGTACTTTACTTGTGGGACTATGCTATTGTACATATTATAATAATAATAAATCTGGCTGATCGTTTATTGTGCCCATGGGAGGCCTAATGCCTTGGTAAACCTTTCCTCTTCTATTATGCTTTTTGTTTGGTCTTTTCCTATTTCTTAAAGCAATGTGGCTGTATCAAGGACTCTAGCATTAGTTAGAAATTTAATTTTCTTTAAGCATTCAGAAGATATAGCTGATAGTGCTAAAACTTTTTTTAGTAAAACTTAATACCTGACATGGCAGTGAGTGGTAAGTAAGCACCGAGATGTTGATAGTAAGTGCGGTAGGAACCTTATGGGAGGTTGGCCTCCCTGAATTAATGATCGCTCCTTCTCTGCTCACTGCCACCCAAATTGGAGAACTTGGTTCTTTATTTTGTAGAACACTGAACCTAGCCCCTAAGCAATTGCTTGAAATAGGAGTGAGCCCTTGAACTGAGACTTTGAGAGAGATTTAGTCTCACCAAGGGGTCAGCCTTGTTCATGTTAATTCAAGGGCAGGGATGGGCTGGGAAAAGCCAAAAAAATAAAATAAAATTGAAAAATGCATGTGAGTGAGGAAAGATGAATTATATTGACAATAAAAATCAGAGAAGAAATGAGGAAAAAGAGTGTAAAGATGTATTCCTATTTCCTAGTTCCCGTTTCTTCTTAAATCAGGCAGCATTTAAACAGAATTCTATGTACCCTCATATTAATCTGAAATAAATTAAACAATAAATAAATCAATCTGCCCTTAGGCTTTGTGGTGGACGACTGAGCCCAAAAAATCATATTTAGTTTTGCTTCAGCTACCTGGAATGATTAATTTTATTTCTGATATTTGCTTCCAAAACAGCCTTAATGAATTAAATAGATATTCCAGGTACAAATCCCATGTCCACCGATGTTTGCTCAGGTGGGAGTGAGGGTGCGGTGGACTGGGGTGAGGAAACAGGCTTTGCTGCCCCCTTTCAGCTGTGGTACCAACCTTTCAGCTTGTGCTTCAAAAGTGTGTTTCCCTTGAAGAGGTTTTGGAGAAGAAAATACTTTGACCTTGAGTTTGCTCTGAGGAATTGGGCCTGAGATGTCTGAAACCTAAGAAAAGCAACAGCTTTCTTTTTAACATGTCAGTGTTTCCTTGAGTTGTTAGAACTAGAGGCTTGATTGTGCCTTTGGGGGCCAACTGGCTCTTTTGTTCTGGAAAAAACACCCCGTAGATTTTGCAAAGTTAAAGCCTAGATCCTATGCTGGAAAGAAGACCTGAGAAGCGAAATTGCTCTCCAGAGCCGTGCTAAGGTTGTCTTCCTCATGGGTAAAATACCATCTCTGAGATTATGTGTGAGGAGAGGCTGGACTGGGCTGGCAAGGGAAGGAACAAACTGGCTTTCCTTTTTGTTTGTATTTTTCCCTCTGCTGGGAGGTGGCTAAGGCCAAGGACTCAGTGGCCGACCTGCTGTCCTGTTAGTCCAGGCCCACACAGGAGGCAGAACCATGCCTGTTACTTGAAGGATGAGAATTTCAACTAAGAAAATGCCATGAAGTCTATGTTAACCAGTTCAATGAAAATATTTCAAATTGTATATAAAACCAGCACATTGTACCCCATGATTGCATTAATGTACACAGCTATGATTTAATTAAAAAAAAAAGAATTATTAATTAGGCATGAAGTTGTTAACGAGGTGACTCAAAGGGTTTCATAGAGGTAGCAACTGAAATGAGAAGTTCTTATCTCCTAGGGCTGGGAGAACAAGAAGAAGAGGGTGGAAGAGTTAAAATTTAGCTTATTGGGGAAAAGAATTATATGATTGGATGTGAAGCCTCATGGGGGTGAAAGTCAGATTTCCAAGGAGAGGCCACAGCTTGCTGGTACTGGGGTCTCTGTGTGGAGGGGAGGGGCCCATGAGACCCAAATCTCCAAAGTAGGGGTGTTGGTTGCCTAGTTCTGGCACCTTGGGAGGCAGGGCCAAGGAGGGGTGCAGCAGCCCCCCCTTTGGGGGTTTTGCCTTCCACACTTTTAATCACCCGTGGTCAATTGAAGTGCAAAAATATTTTGAGAAAGAAAATATATTTTTTAATTGTCCTATTTTATGATTAGTTATTAGGTCACTTTCTGTGCCTCATTTATAAATTAAACTTTATCATAGGCATGTATGTATAAACAAAAAGAATATACAGAATTTGGCATTATCCAAACGGTGGTTTCAGGCATTCAGGCATTCACTGGGAGTCTTGGAATGTACCCACCCCTCACCTCCTGGACCAAGGGGAGACTACTGTATTTCTTCACACCGTGTGTGTGTATGTGTGAACACATGTATGCTGGGGGCCTAATGTGGCCCCACATGAGCCCTCCCCCTACTTTGCTCTTGTAACAAAAGATCACAAAGGGCCTAGCTAGTCCTGCTCCAAAACTTTGCACCAAAAGACCCCAACCCACCAATATCCTCAAACAAGCAGTGAAATCTACCTACCCACTACAGCCCCATATGAAAAGACAAACGCCCTTGGGTGTGGATGACATTTTCAGCCTGCCCAAGTGGGTCTCTGTCCCTTTCTTTAAACCTGGCCTGCACCTCTCCAGGCCTCCTTTCTGGGTGCCACGGGAATGACCTTTCTTTCAATGTACACATACAAGTTACTCCCTGAGGCCTTTGTAGGGAAGGTAAGTTTCATGACTGAGGCCCTTATAACAAAAGACAGATTACCAAGAGAAAAGCATGGAAATTTATTTCATTTAAGTTTTACATGACATGGGAACATTCAGAAATGAAACCCCAAAGAAACAAGGAAACGTATATTTTTATCCCGGGTTTGATGATCGTGGGGCAGTGTGACAGTAACTGCCGGGAGGAACTCCACTAGGCTTGTCTGTTCACATTCTTCTTGGCAGCCCTTGTCGTTGGCTCTTTTTCTCTAGATATAGGGAGGGCACCTCCTAAGTGAGGATCTTCTGACTTGGCTCTGGGGAGATCAGGAAATCCTTCCTTGGTTTTATGACCTGCTTTGGGAAGGAGGAGAGGAAGGGTAGTGGTGACCGGTTTCTCTATTTTCTCCAGTGCCAAGGTACTATGTCTTGAGGTATCTGCCAAGGGACTATATCTCGAGTTACCACCCTGAACTCCATCACCTCCTCCCAGCTTTCAGTCAAAGCATTTTATACGGTATGTTATAACCTGTTCTCAGCTCTGGGGAATTAATGGTTGGACCTATGTCCAGGCTTGGGGCCACACATGATGGAGAGATTAAAAGTCATCTGGGAAGCTCGGTTCTGAATTGGACTGAAGTAAAGTCTAGAAGAATGCAGTTGAGAACCAGGCCCACACGTAGGCCACAAGGACAGTAGAAAATGGGATCCATTTGTGAAAACAAAACCATGCTCCAGGGACTCCTTGGAAAATGTGGGGGAGAGTGCTGGGCCAAATAAAGTTGGGTGGGGAGGACTTACTCATACATTTTATTAAATAACTCATTAGTCAATGAGGGAGCTAAGGTATTATGACTGCTTTGAAGAGCATGTAAGAAATGAAGGTATTTGTGTACAAATTGCTTTGAGGTTACTATTTTAAATATAAATCAGTTTGATATCCAACAAACCATAAATCTTTACAGTTATCTCTTCAACTAGACAGAAATTATTCACATTACTAACCAACAAAAATCTGCAAGTTAACAGATAACTTCACTACATCTGGAAATTTTAATCTATGGCAAAAAAAAGATGAGCTAAATCTATTCTTCTAAGCAATCCTTGGAGTCCTTTGCCCCCATATGATATTAAAAGAATATGCTACTCTCCTTTTTGCCTTAATTCCACATTTTGGATAAATTTCCTGACATCATTTATGCATAAAGAGAGATATGACTTTGACAGCTTCTCCAAGAGTCTGCGTGCCAGCTGTGTTAGAAGCCCCCTAAAGCTGTGTTCTGACGTGAGGCCTAGGCCACCTTCTATCACCCACGTGATTAATCTTAGACTTTTCCAGTTACTTGGCTTCTACCAAGTTCACCCAGTGATAAGTCTCAGCTTTATGCCTATTAAGCTAGCTAGACAAGGACTAGGTATCTTAACTTTGACCTTAGATAAATCCACAGGCAATGACTTTAAATAACTGTTTGGGGGCATTTTACACTTTCTAGACCACTTCTCTATTATCTGTCAATAAAATAAGATGGAAGACATCATATGTGAATAGAGGATGTTTAAAAAGTTATACATATTATGAAACATGTATTTTTTTTAAATATATGTATTTTATTATTCTTCATTACATTATCCCCCCCCCACCCCTCCGTCGTAAGACAGAATTGATTTACAGAAAAGAATACAGAAAACACCAAAGCTCCTGGTAGAGGGAGAGATTTCAAGTGGGGAGAGAGATGCTCTCTCCATTCCTCTCCCGGTCTTTCCCCATCTACTCCTCTAGACCTCTAGCCTCAGGGTATACATAGGTGTATGGGTTCCTTGGCCAGGAAACAAATGAATACAGTCCCTTCCACCAGGGGCAAAGTGAATGAGTGTATCAATGAATGGACGCAGTCCATCCATGGAATTCAGGCCTAGGAAATTCACAAGAAACTGACCTAGGCATAGGAAATGGGGATTCCACATTTAGTCCCAAGTGTAAAATGAAGGAGACACCAAAGCACAGGTGTCTCCTCAGCAGTTGTCCAGCCTTTTTGGCTATTGGAGCCTCTGGTGGGCGTTGTAGGTCCCCCTCCTTGCCTGTCATCCAGCCCACTGGCTCTTCAGCTGGCTGCCGCAGCACCAACACCACCAAGGAGGA